>JAHWFP010111469.1:0-13488 GCA_023313725.1 Lithobius niger
GGGGCAGTAGTCTTTTCTTTCTTTCTCAGACTAGTGTATTGTGTTTCCTCACAAGGACAGTCTTTAATGCAGACTGCTTGCTTCATTTACCCTTTACCTTGTGATTTCTTTCTTTATTAAAAATTTTAATGCAGTGAAATAGTTTCGACACGACCCAAATACCGAATTTCGTTGGTCTACGTCAATTCTTGGGGAAACTATAGGGTTTCAAAGTTTGACGTTTTTACATGGAAGTTTATGCTGAGGCTTACGGTGCTTGATAATTTAAATGAGATAATTCGATTAGATAAGCGTATGGTTGCTACCACAGTTTGCCTCTAGGCAACGACTGTTAGGATTTCTCCATTTGCTGTATCTTGGCAGTGCCATTGCCAATATCAAGGGCAGCGTGTTTAAATTAGGAAACAGTGCGTGATGCCAGTAATGGAATTGCCGCTACTAATTTAACTCTGCATCATCAATTATTTAATTTCATTTTAACCAATTACCGGATGCTTGCTTTTTTTTCTGAGAGACAGACGGAATGCTTTATTAAAAATGTTGAAATTACAGTTTTCTGTTAATCAGCTACGCTTTTAATGCCAGCCTATAGTAACGAACAACTTTTTTTAAAAATCCGTTTTACATTTTTTTGTTTCTCGGTTTTTGTTTTTTCACGATTGAAGAGGAAGCTAAATCAACACACACGCCAGTGTGTCGCCTGCCAAGATAAACGACAGCACTTATCCAGATAAAATAATGTATGAGCATGGCGACCACCTAGACACATGTCTTTTATCCTGTTTATTTCGGTATTTAGGTTCTCTGTGCACTACTTTTAAGATTCCTCGGGCAAAGAAAGAAAGGGATAGGATGACTAAATATGCCCTTTTCTTAATTTTTTACCTGTTGTTCATTTTGAAAGCAGTACGCCTGCATGTCACAGGAGGTTTACAACCACTTTTGACCGTAAGTAGCGCTTTGTACAGGCGTTGCATGTTTATATGATCTTTGCTTCTGCTCTCTCAGGCGTCCGAGAGGAAGACGGGTATCGGATCGAATTGTTTCGGTTTCGATTTTTGAAAACAAACTTAAAAAGACATACCGTCACACTGTATTCGAGCATCCTGCGTGAAATAGCTATGTAGTAAAACCGTTTCTCACGAGGAAAAAAATAAGAAAAAGAAAACCTTTGCAACATTTACAAGTATCTAAAGTAATGGTGCAAAACTGAGCCGTACAGGGAAGCTAATGGGGAGGAATGCACCTTTTAAAAGTAAATTATGACATGCCTTGCTGCGAAAATTGGTACAAATAAACATAATAACAGGTGCGCCATAAAGTCCTCAGCAGTGACAATTCTACCCTGCGTTCCGCAGCTCGTACTGAGTCCCGACCCCATGCGGCCAGTTGTCGAACTGGTGGCCGTTTTTACATTTGCGGAAAACGTACGTTAAAAAATACGCTGTGCAGGTATTCACTCAATAAATATGTTTGAAAATTATCATTGTGTTGCGAATAATGCAAGCATATGTTATATGTCAATTCGCATAGTCATTCGCAAGCAGTTTCAATGACTATGCAAGTGCTTACATGACTGCAGCAACGAACGCGTATTATTTCACAAGCCAAGGCCAACTTAGGTAAAAATTGCGTATCTTGCCCCCCAGCTTCATCCTTATTCTCGTGCATGCCAGCAAGTTAAAGGTACATTCCTCCCGGTTGGCTTTCCTGTATGGCTCGTTCTTGCAATATTATTTCAGACGCGTGAAAATGTTGCAAAGGCATTCATTTTCCTATTTCCTCCTCGTGAGAAAACGGTTAGCTACATTCACTCTAGCCTATGTAAATGTTACAAAAGCTATTTCGCGCAGGATGCTCAATATAGTAAGTAGGCATGTCCTTTTAATGCCTATTAGCATTGCTTTGGTAAATAATAGTATGGCGACGTTAAAGCATATGGCCTGTAGCCAGGAAGTGAAATCTTGAGCTTCTCTCCCAGATGACCTTGTGACATGCTGTAAAATATAAAGCGAGACTAACAAGCTACTGATAATAATAACAGTCGGCATGATAACTACCGGAGGCACATAACGCGAATGGGGGAGATCTCGTGAACGTTCAGCTACAATTTACCAAAACGCCAAAATGCAACAATTTTTCCAATTTAGTGAAGAAATGCAATTTTGAAATTCAAAGAAATGCAATGTACAATTTTGATGTATTCATTACAAAATTAATTAGGTTGTAAGACCCCTACGTTTTCTTTGTCGAGTGGTGTCGGCTGGCACACGTTTTCAGGTAAAACTTGCAGGTAATGATAAGTTGACTTGACTAAATTTTCTTATTATTTTATCCCTTTCCTAAGAATTAAAGGAATATTGTTGGACTAGTTGGAGAAAATAAAAAAAATTAAATAAATAAATACAGTATTTTGCAAATTTATGTGCTGCTTTTTTTTTCTTGAATCCTAATTTTTTTAATCCTGAAAAAAAAAATTGGCAGACGCCCTGAAACCGCTTGACTGGTGTGCATCTTCGCTAGGGATGGCACGATACGAAATTTTTGTATCTCGATAACAATTTTTAAATTATCGCGATAATCGATAATATCTCGGTAAAACAGATTTTGAGGCTGGAATAACTATTTTAATTTTGTTCATTGAAAAAAAAAAACCGTTGCTGAAGCCTACTGTGCAACCTTCACGGATGTGAATTGTGTGGTACTCGCCATTTGGTGAATAGACATGAAAATATACACTTGCCATTGTCCATTGCTTCCTCACCATGTAGAAACAATTTAGTAGTTGTGCAGCTACTTTTATGCTTAAATATTGCTTGCAAAAAAGTAACTCTCCAATCAGCTGCAGTGGCTAGCAACAATATATCACACTTGGTTGAAGAGCCACATGCAATGCCGCAAACCGCTTGTTTCTAGCTATTACGGTTTCCAAGATATAACGATTTAAGCATCGGGGTTTGCACAATAATTCGATAATTCAGAAAAAGTGCGATACGGTAATCGACGAAGTTATATCGCGATATTATCGAATTATTGATATCGATTGTAAATCGGAAAAGAAAATATTACACATGCTGAAAATTACGGCAGCTGCCATCATATAAAAAAAAAAAACAACCGCGTATTTGTAAGCCTAAGGAATCCGTTATCACAGCATTGGCTTCACAAACCACGCTATATATGGTAGAACTGGAGTGCATTAGGAAGGAGAAGTAATCAACTCTGATACAGTATACTCGAGCGTTTGACGGGTCACCATAATTTGTCGATTGTAGCCAGAACTGAAAATAAAAACTCGACTGGTGCCGAGACTCGATTCAGCACCAGAATTGCCATTTGCCAACTCGACTATCTTGACATCAAAATCAATCCTCTTAAAAATTCGTTATTAGGTGGAAAGCATTCTTATAATGTAGTACAACAACTCTCCGAGTGAGTCTCTGTTCACATCTGACCACATCCTTAATATTGTCCTTCACTCCTCTCAATGTAACTCATCTTTCCCTGGTAGTACTATAACGTCACAGCACATCATTTGAACTGAAATTAACATCTCGTGGATCATTGCCGACGTCAGCCACGCGTACAGGTGTGTTAGGTTCTTGTTTTATGGCTTCACGTGACTTACTTAACACCTGGCACAGCTTTTCGTCTTGCATGGATTTGAGCATGCTAGATATGGAATGTCGTCTAAGTCCAGAATGATTAATCTGAAGAATGGGAAGCCAACAATTTTTGGATGATCGCCCTTACGTCCAGTTCCGTCCGATTCGTGAACCGACGGGATATAACTCAACAGGTAGCGTGAAATTTCCTTTTCCGAAGGATTTTATTACCAACGATCACTCAAATGTTGAAGGACCTTTGAAGGTGTACCCAAACTGATCAGCGCTACACCGACTCAGAACCGCTTACGAGTATGGCAGGGCTGTAGCTACGGAGGGCAATAACCCCTTCAAACAAGGCAAGAAGTGTAACGAGGCTCAGTTTATTTTTTTTTTGCCCGAACTAGCTTATCCCCCATTTTTATTAAATATTTGGATAAACAAAAAGCATCCACCGTAGCGGTCGGTGCTGCAGTGAAGACATGCATGCTGCCATACACGAAGAAAATTCACTTGTCATCATATGGCCAGGCTTCGAAACCGAGTGTTCCAATAAAGCTTTATAATGATAATTTGCGGCGGGCTGGATAGTAGCGCGTTAGCAAGTAGACACCCACGTTCGATTCCAGGTCACATAATAACCCGTGAAATTTGTTCGTCCAGAATCTGATGGCCGCATAGCCTTCACTGCAACCCCCGGACGAGTGTTTGTTTATTTATCTTTTTACTGCAGTTTCATTTCTCTATAAATATTTTTTCTGCCGTTAAATTTGCAGCAAATTCATGCAGAAAACGTCTGCAATGTTATTCTCCAACTCTTTTTGCTTTTACTGGCTTAAAGGCACGTTTATGCAATGACTCGCCTTTGCATTCTCACAGCTATATAGAAGCTATAACCATGTGAAATTTCAACATGGCAGCAGTTTTTGCTCTGCCGTCTCGTAACGATAACAGTGTATGATGTGAGTTCGGAAGCGACAGCGAAAATTGTTTCGTCAGGTGGAATTCTTAATCTGATTAGATTGTCACGGATAGCATGCAAGTATTTACTCAAACGATGTCGGTCGGATTTAGCTAATCTAGGTAGCGTTGGTACCATGGCAACGACACCTTTGCCATCGCGAGTAAATTCTAGCTGCGGAAATGCAAAGGCGATTCATTACGTAAACCAGCCCTTATAATCATCCTTGCAAAAAGGAGAGTTGCAAGCGAGAATCAGAAATCTGATGCAGGAAGGCCAGAGAAGAAACTGTCGTTACTGCTGTGCCTGCTGTACTGGTTTGGGAGTGTTTTTTCCATCTGCGTCACGTGGCGACTCAATGGCACTCAGCCTGTGTGAGCGATATATCGGATCCTTCTTTTATTCAGTGGTTTTTGTTTGCTTTTGACGGATTTGTGTATTTTGACCTGAAATATCAGGGTGGCGTTCAAAACTTCACAATGAAATTCCCTGACTTTTTCTGGTTTTCCAGACCAATACGGACATTTTTCCCCTAATTTTTTTTTTGTACAGGACTGAACGTTTTTTTTTTCGCATTTCACTAAAATCGCCATAACTGCCTCACATTGTTTTGCTAAATCAAAAATTATATTGCCGTAACTGATATTTGTAAACAGTAAGTAGGAAGCCATAATTTGAACAAACTAGAAACACACTTAACACGTAACATCCCATATTACTTAGGTCTAAAGAGTTGTTGCTTTATCGTATAAATGAAATAAAAAGGAAACGGATTTTTACAGAAATAAAATGAAAGTTTTACAAGTAAAAAGGGAAATCCGAATTACCTGTTCTTTGAAGATAAAAAGACTTTCCGGAAAATGTTGAAATTCCTTGGATTTCTGATCAAATTCTCTGATTTTTCCCTGAATTTTCCAGACTTCATAAATTCCCTGAATTTTCCAGTTTTTCCCAGTTTTCTAGGTAGAACGCCAGTCTGAATATGTCTGACCGATTTATTATAGAAGCAGAGCGTAGGCCTATATATTGTGGGAGCAAGAAAGGAGTGAATATTCTAACAAACTTCTTGAAATTTGAATCCCGAGAGGAATTGATCTCTGACAGGTAGCCCCTGACAAGTGGCCTCTGACTTGACAGAAGTCTAGAACTTCACATAGGGAGAACCCAATATTGTCTTTGCATTTCCTGCGTCGTCTAATAGAACGGCACGGCGTTTAATATAAAACGGACACTCTTCCATCGAGCCTTGCTTTAGAATGGGTTCAACATCTTAGCGCCAAGAAAAGCCCTTTAGCCGGCTATCGCATATTTTGTGGTCCGACTGCAACTGACCTAACATAGTTATAATTTGAATCTTACTTCTGTCCGGGCGGGGCGCGGGATAGGCCTAACTCCACCGCGGAAAATTCGGCCTTTATGCGATCATTCACATACGTGGTCGGGGTTCGGTCTAGCATTAACACAATGCCATTACTCTCCGTGTACAGGAATTTAGTTTATTAATTTACTAGTTTACTTAGTTTGCTTTATGTTGGAAGCTTTTATGTAATATTAGTGCAGAAAAAGCTGGATTTAAGGAGATGAAACAGTGATTTCGTTGAAGGTATGAAGCCAGCTTTTTAGTCAATATCTAGCAGAAAAATTACCATCTCAAATGTTTTAAAGTCAGAAATCGTGAAATTAACTCGTTACAGCGCCTCCCTTTCCCGGATTGGGGTGGGGGAGGGGGGGGGGGGGGTGCTGTATATGTAATTTCACGATTTCTGACTTTAAAGTAAATTATGGGGTGGCCATAGCTTTGCCAGGGCTGTTAATACACCATTTACGGTAATTCTGTAATTCTGGTTTGACGTGTGAGGGATCAAAGTCACTGGTACCCTGGCTTTAAAGGATTCGAAAACTAACGCGGTTGGATCAAGCAAAAGTAACTCTGGTTTGTTTCCACACGTTATGAATTAGTAGCGTTTTAATACAAAATCGTCACCACAAGGATTCGTCCTAGGATCGATTCACATTCACATGACAGCAATAAGCTACAGGGAAGTATTTTTTGGAGCACAACGCATTACTTGCTGTTAAGATAGGTTTGAGCTTTAATCACGATTTTCTGAAGCTTAATTCTGTAGAATTTTAACACCGAAACACAACACAAACTCACCCACAAATGACACAGTGAATTAAGGCAAATAAATACAAGCCCTCCCCACCTTACAGTGGAGCAGGCAGGAACTTTTTGTGGGGGGGGGGGGGGGTACCAGTGCATGAGGGGGTGCCCTGTGGCACTAAAAAAAACTATTAATAACCAGCCTGGGTGTACGGGAGCTCTGAAAATTCTCACATTTTAGAGCATTTTTGGGCCCATGGAGCAATTTTTCAGCAATATTTTTTTCGCAATGGAGCAACTTTTTCACATCTTCAGCAGCATATTTTTTTTTTAGAATTTTGTGATTGTAAATTTTGGGCCTACACGACAATTTGAAATTTTGGGCCTGTGACACATGGTTACGGTTAAAGGGCAATTACATCCATTTTGATATGCTTGTTTGACTTTTGGATCACTTACACAATAACTAAACACAAGAATTACGGTAAGAATACGTTACTTACGTCCGATATAACAATTTAATTACTGCATCACCAAAATACGACACGGAGATCGCCATTGTTTTGCTGGAACGCTCAGAAATTAATGCCGACAGATGTTACTTTTCGATTTCGGCTTGCAGCCGATTGAGATAGCTGTATTGACTGTGAGGAACTCAAGCGTCTGGCGGCCTTAGCTGGCCGGCAGTGTAGTGGCCAGCTAAAGCCATCAGACGCTTGAGCTCCTCACAGTCAATGCAGCTATTTCAATCGGCTGCGAGTCGAAATCGATGAGATCCGTCTGTCGGCATTCATTTCTACGCGTTCGAGCAAAACAATGGCGACCTCCGTGTCGTGGTTTGGTAATGCAGTAATTAAATTGTTATATCGGACGTACGTAACGTATTCTTACCGCAATTCTTGTGTTTATTTATTGTGTAAGGATCCAGAAGTCAAACATGCATGTCAAAATGGGTGTAATTGCCCTGTAAGAGTGACTGAGACAACACAGAATTGTATTTTAGGCCCCAGATCACCCTCTTCCTCTCTTCCTGAGAGCGATGAGGTCGATATCCACATGCCTTTGGTGAACACTAGTTTCACGGCTTGTTTTGGCTTATCGAATGTACGTCTGTAGCTCGTTGTCCATTGGGTTGATTCTCTTGACTAGTCTACGTCCACACACCATCTCGTATGTGGGGCTTCTGATCCAGATGGCACCAATATTCGTTCCCCTTTTTATACCGTTGGGAATAAATGTGCCATGTGGATGAAAATACCACGTGAAGTGTACCAAACAGCCGCAATTGGCTACTGAGGTAATTCTTGTCCCGTCCAATAACCCTTAAGGGGCTGTATTAAGTAACGTCCAGTCTATATGGTTTAGCTCGAATAGCCTGGCGTTACAGGCCTATACGTGACAATTTGAAACACGTATGACATTTATGATCATACAAAAAATCAGTAAGGACAAGTTTGGCCTGTGACATGGGGCCTGCCACCCCACCCTTGTTTCTACCTCGTTTTTCATTGGTAGATAATCGATTCGTTTACAGTGTTAGACCCTTAGTTGCCCTCACCAACCCACGGCTACGAGTATTGTTACTTGGATCGGGTCACTTCGTTCATACTACTTGAGGCGTAATTTGAATGCTACATGTGTGGGCACCATCTAAGATTAAGACAGATCAGGGGATTATGACGTAACATCTCACACGATCTACGTGATTAGTACATGCGACAGGGTGATTTTTCGTAACCCGAGTGACGTAGGCCCAAAAGGAAATTTAATTGGTTCTCATAAGCGCCCGCATTAATAATTGCGGGCAGCGTCACTCCTTTTTATTGCTAATAGACAAATAAATAGAAAACTAAAAATTCAGCACATGTCAAATTGCGAAAAATGTACTTTTTTTTTATTATTCAGACATTAAATTTGCCGGTTTGCAGCTAATAACAACATCCTGTTTTTCTAGCAGTACGTTGGCTGTAGAGAACGGCGAACTGTTCACGCAATGAATACCCAGCAATACAAACACCACCTGTATTTGTTAACTTGGCTAATACTGCGAAGTCCCAAGCGTTAGCGTGCTTCATTTTTATAGGCTCGGTTAAGTGACTTTTAACAACGCAAGGCAAGCAAAATATCTTTCAGTTTACTAAACACAAAAATGACCTGATTTTGTGATTTTAATCTTTTTTTTATTATCATGATTATTTTTTTTCTAGCGCACACTATTTTATTCGATGGTTGGTCCCCAGTTCACACTAGAACCTTGACAATTCGGTCATGCTTCAGGCCTCATACCATGAAGCATTTTGCACATTATTTTATTATTATATGGCATTATGGCATCAGCCTTTGAGAGGTTAAAATAATAAACAGAAAAACCGACCGCTCGCATCGACTTTTGGTTTGTAGACTTATGAGAACCAAGGTGTTTAGTTTTATCACCATAGGTCAGTTTTCGAAGGCACCCAAAGTCAGTCCGGAATTGACTTGGTAATAAATCATTTTTCGGCGTATGGTAACATTATGTAGCATTGGTAACAAGGCCAATTACTGTTACCGTCGTTCATTATGGTTACTGCTTGCCGTCCATGGTAACAACATTCCAGTTTGTGTTGATATAAGTTGAACGTCGCGTGCATGACTCCACCCAAGAACTATATCGTCAGGTCTTATCTGCACTAAAAGCTGAGCCGCAGTCATCATTACTTAGCGTCACTTAAGACCACAAGCAACTGTAACTTTCCAGTTATAACAAATATATCTCAATGAAAGCCTTGCCTAAAATATTTTCCGTCCCACTTCAACCAAGTTTACAACCGCTATTCTAAAGATTGAAACCTCTTGGACAGCAAAACGTAAAATTGGCACGTACCGTGCCTGTGACGTCACACAGACATAAGACGTGTTCGAGTTTTAAAAAAATCTGCCTTTGCCTATCTCTGAGTGGACTGACCCTGTGAACAAATGTCTCTGTGTATATAGTGCGGAGAAACACTTCGGGATCAGAGATGGAACTGACCCATGGGTCAGTGGTTCAAATGGGTCACATTCTTATCGTGGGTCAAGCGGGTCATGGGTCAAGACCGTTCACTCATCGACCCACGGTAATCTTACGGTAATCTGTAGTCTTACTTTTCCTTACTCTTTCAAAAATAGTTTTCCTTTGACGGCTAAAAACCCAAATCTAAACCAAAAACAATAAATTGTAAGCAAAAAAATTCGCCAAGTTTCAGCCATTGAACGTCTGTGATATCAAAAACGAGCCAAGTTTTCACTCATCAGACTACGACCCAACTTTAAGACTTGGCGCATTACAAGCCTTTTTTTTACTTGAATAGTTCGGCTATATCCTATTTTTTCAAATAAATATATATTATACATATATATATATATTATATTATACTATATTATTTTTTTTATAGCGTGGGTTGGGTCACGGACGGTGGGTCACATTTTGTCTTTATAGGTGGGGCGTGGGGGTCAGGGCTCAAGTGGGTTTGGTGGGTCATGGGTTGGAAAAAGTGACCCACTTCCATCTGTCTTCGGGATATATGTTATTGCGGTATCACTTACACAAAATTGGGGCAAAACAAAAATTAATTCTGTCCCTCACCGCATCAATTTGCGAAAGGCAACCGCTTGTATACTTAACCAGATTTATAAATAAATAACATATTTTCTCGCCTTCTTTACCTCATCAAATATAGGACGTCTTAGCTTTCATATTCAAAAAATTAATTTTTTTTACTCATTTCGCTGAGAAAAGCTATCTTCTTCACCTCAGTTTGCCGAGAACAACATTTTTCTGTATGCTATATTCGTTTTATTACTTCCCATAATAAAGCGGGTATACGGGTAGTATAGTTGCGAGTACTGGGGAGTACTGGAGCGTCATATTCGATAGGCCTGCCCCGGCTGTACATCAATGGCTTCTTAACAACCCGGGTTCGATCCTGGTAAAGGGAAGTACGTTTTTTTCCAAGTTGTTGCACGAGGCCCTCCCTGTACTCCGGTTTCCTCCCGCATTACGCATGCGGCAAAAACTTCTGGCCTTAATAACGCTCTAAGCTTACGTAATTCTATAGAACAGAGACAGTAACGCATATACTGGTTACGAGGCTAGCATGTTTTGGAGCCGGTCGTCGAGCTAGCTGCAAGGGGCACTGGATAAATTTTCAGTGAGTGGAATTTTTTCTTTTTCGATTTAAAACCTTAATATAAGTTTCACAGCGTTAAGGAATTGGACAAATCAACGTTTTTTAGGACTAAGAAAACTGCTCTCACAGCCTCTGCTTTACTAAAGATGCCGGTTTTTTTTACCCACATTTGTATCCGGTGCCCTTTGCAACTAGCTAAACGACCGGCTGTAGATGCTAACCTCGTCATCAGATGGCGTTATTGTTGCTGACCTATTATAGTTCCTTGCAACTAACTGGTTTCCGGTACCTCGCCAATACAATTAAAATCTTTTATTTCTAAATCAGTTCTCTTTCATTGAAGCAGTGCGATCGTTCAGCAAAGCTGATGATACCGGTGCTGTAAGAACCAAATACCATGCAATACCGAAATATCGTAAAATCACCCAACCTTCTATAATTATAGTCGTCACTCCAGGAACAACTAAATGGCCTCAGGGACTATTTATTGTCGGGTCAGTCCACTCAGTGCAACATGTCAGAGGCTTGACGGAGCCATTTCCTGACATGGCTGACCCGTCAAGCTGATGACAATTTTTTTCCCGTAAAAAAAAAATTGTCATCAGCTTGGACGGGTTAGATTAGTCAGGATTCCGCACGTGTGACGCCATTGGTGAAAAATATAAACAAAGATAAGCGCAGACCTGAAAGAGCAGACGAAGCCGAGAGCTGTAAATGCATCCATGTTGCAACATACAGTACCTTCCTAAACGACCGAACAGAGCGAACCAAACGCACCACTGTTGGTGACAGTTTGGCTCATTCCCTATACTAATAGACGTGTTGATGCGGCTTGCATGACATCAACCATCGTCAGCGATGAATCTGTTTCCAGCAAAACTGTTACCTCACGTTCGCTCATACATCTACCACAGGGGGAACCCCCCCCCCCACCCAGATGGTTTGTAATTTGGTATGGTTCTCGCTTGGTAACATCTATTAGCCGATCCTGGTCTAATCCATTAGCCAGGTCTGGTTGCGGTGTAGGTATGACGTATCGAATACGCTGCTGTGCTTGTTGAATTTGCTGTGCTGTTATTGTAGTTTATGAAGATACTGAGTGGCTGACGCAACATCACTGCGCACGCGCGACGTCAAGTTTGGAGCCAAACTGTCTCTAACAGTGGTGCGTTCTGTTCGCTCTGTTCTGTGGTTTAGGAAGGTACTGTCTATCTTGGTAGTTCTGTCCTCCCCTTGTCACAAGGCCGTCAGAGAGAGTAGCTACAAGATGCAATTCTCGCCACCAAGCCAGTTCATCCAAAGAACACTAGATCTTACTATATCAAAGCATCGCTAAGAGGATATATTTACTTTCCGACCCGCGTGAGAACTGGCGTGGAGCCGGGAGGTGAAACACGAAGTTTCTATCCCAGTCGGCCTTGGCTTAAACGAGCGAAACTCTTTCTCGTTCCGAGGTCGATTCAACGCTGCTGTTTCCCGGGAGGAGTTTGGTTGGATCAACCACAGCACGACTGATGTTTCTCGCTCGTATTTATCAGTCGTAATATTGCGGGAGCGTAGTTTTTTATCGGTAAATTTTTTCAACCATGAGTTACATTTCTAAGCTGCAAAAATACCAAGCACATGCACAAGATGTTTTTATCAGCTTGGGAATGTAACGAGTGGTTGAGAAAATTTGTCGATCGTAAGCTACTCTCGAGTTGTATTTGAAACTAGAATATACCGTTCCCCATCAACATCAACTTTAAAGTAAAAACTACAACTTGCATAATGCGGTTTAGTTGTACTGCAGAGGTTTCTCCGCTTGAATTCACAATTGCTGGGTGCGCGAAATGATGAAAGTGTACAAATTATTGCCGGATGGACTTACTGCTTCGTTTAGTGTTTATAGGAATCGTATTATCTGCCGTCGTTTCCATGACTAAAGTATTTTTGTTTCCCTAACGATCCATCGTAAACTTACCGAAAGTAACTTGCCGTGAAAGCAGACAGCTGTTTCCGTCAGAGCGCTTCAACCAAAGTAAACACTTAACAATACTAAGTTGTAAGACAGTTAATATTAATTTATTTTCTACTATTTCTTGTTTATCCAAGTACCGC
Organism: Lithobius niger; assembly: GCA_023313725.1. Taxonomy (NCBI): domain Eukaryota; kingdom Metazoa; phylum Arthropoda; class Chilopoda; order Lithobiomorpha; family Lithobiidae; genus Lithobius; species Lithobius niger. Next base: position 12,919 of record JAHWFP010111469.1, read on the forward strand.
ATAATATTTTCCGTACTGGGGTTGCCTCGACCACTACGCTTCGCATAATAGCGCGATAGGTGTAACTAGAGCGACGTAACGTATTTTGGCGGAAAGCTAATGCTGCTGCTAATCTTCTGTCACCATGGTGACGAAAGATTAAGCGCACATCACCGGGAAGTCAAATAATGCGTCACTTGACTATAAGGTAGTACGTCTATGTTTAGAAACTGGGACATCTATGTTTAGTCGTATGTTTAGAAATTGATTTAGGCCTAGCAAATGCAGTTCTTCCATACTATCATTGTTATGTGGCGGAATCCAGGACACCAGACAAGTAGATTGTAGATAAAAGAAGGAGGGACGAGGCTGACAGTTTAATCTGATAAAATACCGTGTGGTCGTTTAATCGGTGTTAATGAGGCGTGATTGGCTGGTGGCTGCCATTTACTGGCTATCTATTGGTTAATGGTCGTTAGAAAATTATCAAGGTATATTCTCAGGTAAAAACATACACAGCTTAATTTTAACGTAAGTTATTATAGGTAATATCCCGAGTGCAAGGGTAATTATCGATAATTTTTTGAACAC
>JAHWFP010111470.1:0-35973 GCA_023313725.1 Lithobius niger
GGGGGGAGGGGGGTACGGATGGACGAATACTGACACTAGGCCGGAACCAATTCTCTGCGGCCCAGTGCATATGTAAAGGTAAAAAATATGGGCTCGAATCCTTAACACCAATGCACCATAAAGCAGTACAAAACTATAAGATATCTGCGAATACAATATTTGTTAGGTATTCTCGCCAAATTTTCTTAATATGATATCAAGTGCCAAAAATCCTGATTATTGCTACAAAAGTTAAACATGTAACTCAAAAATCCGCAGTAAGCAGTTTTAAGGTTTTCAATTAAGCTTTTCAGTAGTAATCAGTGGGATTGCCTTGGTGTTTAACATCATGACTTTTTTTTTGTTTTGGGCAGATGTTGATTACTGACTAGGACTTTTTGGCTGCACCTCTTTGGTTTCTGGTTGCATTTACACTGTAGGTTCTACACTGTGTTGTTAAAACGATTTCATTTCGGTTTGTCGTTTATGTCTGAAAATTCTGGCTAAGCAAGCAGGGGCCAGCGACTATTTAGTCGCAAATCGATCTTCTGTATACTTCCGCCACTTCCTCCACCTTCGGCCCACTATCCGTACTTCTGGAAGTTTCGTTTTATTCACTTTAACTAATTTTTGGACGCTAACACTAACGGTAGCACCGGCTCGTAGACGATGGGCTCACTTGTCTTCTACTTCCGGTCAATTTTCGGTCACTTACGCTTCATACTTCCGGTTTTTTTATTTTTTATTAGTTTTAGCTAATTTTTGGATGTTGAATGTAATGGTGAAAACCATTTGTCTCTGATACATTTCCAAAGAAGATGGGCTAACATGTTGGCTACTTCCGGCCATTGTGTGCCACTTCCACTTCATACTTCCGCTTCATACTGCCGCTTTATACTTCCGGTCGTTGTTATTATTAGTGTCCTAGCTTCGTGACTAAAATCATCGCGGCTAAAATTATCGTGATCTTCGCCCTCCACTTTTTCCTTGAAATGCAGCAATGGAAGCAAAGTGGCTTATTGAAGAACATCAGCAGAGCAAAATAAAGACAAAGAAGCGACCTACCTATTAGGAAATTGATGGATACCATAATCATCTTGCGTGTACTATTGTTTTAACTGTGGTTTAAGGTTGCGAAGAAAAATGGGTTATCCCAAAGGGAGTTTGAGGTTGGGATTAATCTCTTCACTTCCGCGAAGGAACCAGTGATTTATCAGAGGTTGCACGTTGTTCTGGCTCGGGTTTCAATCGATCATAGTGGTTTGGAGGGTATCATTTAGCTCGCTTCTGTTGGGACCATTAGAGATTTTCACAAAGCCAGACGTAAGAACTCCTTTTTTTTTTTTTAACTTAATGTGAAAAAAAACTACTTCAAGTTATTTAAGGGAAATAAAGGATTAGTCGCATATTATGTGGTGTTATTCAGATATTTTGTGTTAAAGATAGATATCCGGAATAGAGTCATTTTCAAGTGCCGAGTTTGTTTCCGGACAGAGAAGGGCAATTTATCTAGGACATTGATTGGGATCTTTTACATCCCAAAATCGCCATGAGCAAGATGGCAATAATTTCAGGTGCCCTTTCTTTCAAAATAAACGCCAGTCGGCAGTGTCCAAAGTTGAACCCGGGAAACAGTTGTGCTCACCACCCGGCCAAAACGTATGGTTGAAGTTAATCGATGTAGGATCCAGTCGCCAACTAACTATCCAAATTAATTAATTAATTTTTTAATTGCATCGAGATTGTTCAAGGTTCTTTGCCAGTGGACTTACTCTTTTTCGACACCTGCCCTTGTATGACCACCAGGGGGCACTACTAAAATTTATGGTTCCAGCACGAAGGCTGGAATGGGGGAGGAAGTTCTTTTCGGTGAGAGTTGTCCCAGCCTGGAATTCTGTGCCTGACCATGCGGTGCAGTCGCGTTCTGCCGAACGCTTTCGATTGAGTTGGGCAAGATCAACCTCAGAAATTTCTTAATGAAACCTGAATTTATCGCAATAGAGCAGTGACACGACGTAGTATTATTGTATATAACTCTATGCTGGAGCCTTAATGGGTTAGCTGCAAGGGGGACTGCAGAGAGAAACAGAAGGACGTCATACTGAAGCCGATGCTGTTAAGAGTGATTTCTTAGAACTAAAATGCGCGATTTTTGTTGTTGGAGAAAACAACGTTATTTTAAGCCAAAGAAATCCGCTCTTCCGTTGTTTTTCTCTCCATTTTTATGTAGTGCACCTTGTAGTTATGCCCTCCAAAACTCATACTGTTGCCAATCTGGTGCCAATATGGTTGGGGGTGTTTGCGTTTTACTATAGTTCATTAAGCTTTATGAATTGGCCGGGAGATTTAAAAATTTACTAATTGGAAAGCATCTTATCATTATTCCTTACCAACAGTATAGCTGGCTCGTTGGAAAGTATATAAGTAGCCAACAACTTTGTAAGAGGATTTGCAATTTTTCGAAGGATGTATTCAGGCAAAAGGCCATAACCTTCACACGAATTCTGAGCATCGTACTAGAAATATTTTTGCGACATTTACATATATAAGTCAGAGTGAATGTAGCAATCCCGGTTCTTGCGAAAGGAAAAATAGGAAAATGAATCTCTTTGCAACATTCAATACAATATCTGAATCTATAGTTAATGCTTGTTCAGATAACCCAAGTCAATTTTGAACTTCGGTATGAACTTCAGATGTATAAAAGGTTGATGAGACGGGACATCCCAGGGATTCGAACCAACGTTGTGAAAGGGTAGAGAATGGACTGAGAGACTGTCTAAAACGGGACATGATTGATCCTGAAAATGTACAGCTTCTCGCTAAATAATAAATAAATCCTTAAATTCTTAATACAAATAACTGATATTTTGTTACCAGTTTTTCGTACTGGATAATTAACGACCACCCTCGCCGATAAAATAGGAACAGAGTCTTGCTAAATTTTGCCCTCAGGGCGTTCTTGACTGAGCTTACAGAGAAATGTGATGTAAAAAGTAAAAGGGCCTGCGACCGTCGAATGTGACCAGTAGCCCAGTAACTTTAGGTTAGATTTAGCTAAAACATGGAATTAATTCAAAGAAAGCTGAAAGTTGGCCCATAAGTAGCTACCAATGGGGTATGAAACATACTAAAAGTTGCCCGGGCTAAGACGCTTGCTTCTTCCAGTACAAAGGAAGAAGGGTGTAAGTACACATGTCATCCATACATGTATAGGGTGGCTAGAGGGTTGAATTATTCACTTACTGTGAAAATCATAAAATTTGGTATGGATGCACATGAAGGGTAACTGGAAAAAAATAGCTGTGATAGCAAGTTCCACCTCCCTCGCACCTTGAGGGGGAGAGGGGTGATTTCCCCCTCCCCCCCCCCCAACTAAAAACGGTTTGTTGGCTGTAACTCATTAACCATCAACAAATCAAAAGCACAATGTGAAGAAAAACATTCAGCACACAATTCTGAATCGGAGAGGTGATAAACATCTTTTACGTAAAAGCAACCCTTGAAACCCAAAATTCGTATTTAAAATAAATCGCTTTAATTTGCGCGAAATCTCCTTTGTTCACTTGCTTGTGTAGTGATTTTAATGTTCAAATTGCTTTTGCGAGCCCTCTAATACCCCGAAAGGAACTGCTTAGGATTTCATGAAAGGTGGAGATCTATTCTTTCCATCAGTCCTATCCGAATTTTTTTTTTAGTTTGATAGGGCCCGACCTACGCAAATTTAAAAGTGTAGAGATAATGGCGTAGCGGCGAAAGCGTTTATGGTGATTTTCGAATGCAAAGTGCTCTTGCGAGCCCTCTTATGGCCCGAAACATGTTCAGGATTTTCTGAAAGTTGGGATCGATTTTTTTCATCAGTCCTATACCGCAACTGTATAACTTAGATAGGGACAGTCCTATGCCCATTTACAGCTGAAGTGATAATGGCGTCGAGGCGAAAGCGTTATATTGAGTTTCGAATTCAAGGTTCTTTTGCAAGCCATATAATAGCCCGAAATGGACATAGTTAGGATATTTTGAAAGTAGGGGATCTATTCTTTCCATCAATCCTAACATAAGACCGTTTAACGGTGTAGTTGTAATTGGTGTAGCGGCTAGGTTAAATTTCAAAGCGCCACTGTTATTCTCATATTTTTATTTGTAACTAAGCTAAACAATTTCAGTTAGGATTCATGGAGAGAATAGATCCCTACCTTTCAGAAAATCCTAAGCATGTCCATTTCGGGCTATTAGAGAGCTCGCAAGAGCACATTGAATTCCAAAATCAACATACTCTTTCACCGCTACACCATTACCTCTTCAACTTAAATAGGCGTACGTCGGTTCCAATCTACGTTAAACAATTTCGGTCAGGATTGATGGAAAGAAACAATCCCCACCTTTTAGAAAATCCTAAGCATGTCTATGTCAGGCTATTAGCGGGCTCGCAAGAGCACTTTGAATTCGAAAATCACTATAAAAACCAAATGAAAAAAAGAAAGAAGCATTCATGCGAATTAACGGTCATATACTTTAAATATGATTTTGGGATTGAAGGGTTACTCAAAAGATGTATATTACCTTTTGTATTCAGAATTGTGTGCTGAACGTTTTTGCGTCACATTATGATTTTCATTTGTTGACGGTTAAAGAGTGGGGGGTAAATCACCTTTTATTTGGGGGGGGAGGGGGGTTGAACTTGCCATTATAGCTACTTTTTATCCGGTTTCTCTAAATGTGCAATTGTGCATCCATACAAAATTTCATGCTTTTTGAAAGAGGATATGGAGGGGACAGCGCTGGTCTTCGATCTCACATGCCACTTCCTACCCCTCCCAAACTGCATTCCCAAAGTTAAAAGAATAAAACGCTGCTGGAGGTCCATGAGTCAATTGCTGTGAGTGAGGTACTACAGACACACTGTAAACAGTCAAACATCACCCGGTCTTTACTGTCTTGCATACATACAGCAACATTTCAGGAAAAGGTCGTAACATACCTTGGTTTAACAGTCCATCTCCAGAAAGATATACATCTAAAAATCCACACTACCTTGAGACTCACAAAGTTAAACATCTTCACAGTAACGACATCCCCCTGGGTATCATCTTAGTAAAAGTGGTTTAGCAGTTTTTAGAAGTTAGCAAGCAGCAGCTTGCATTAGGGATACGGGGCATATTCAACTCAACCAGAGACAACAAAACAAAAACGCTGCTAACACAGCATTCAAAAACAGCACTCAAAAACTAACTACAATCGATCAAGACAGGTATATTGTAAAAGGAAAGAAAAAGGTTAACAATGCTGCATTGTTAGAAATCATACCACAAATAAAAAAGAAAAAAATGTATAAAACGGCAAAAGGGGTGAAAAAACAACGAATCGGTGACCCAACTGCAAAAGTACAGTTCATGGCATAGGAAATTCCTATGACACTTTTCACAGTAAGTGAATAATTCAACCCTGTAGCCCCCCCTACTGCATGTATGGATGGCATGTTACTTACGCCTTTATTCCAATGTATCGGTGGAAGCAAGCGTCTTAGCCCAGGGAACTTTTAATATGTTTCATACCCCACTTGTAGCTACTTTCGGCTACTTTCGGCTACTTTCGGGTACTTTCGGCAACTTTCGGCTTTCTTTGAATTAATTCCATGTTTTAACCTAAAGTCACTGGGCTACAGTGATTGAAGCGTAAAATACGTGAAATCTTTAAATAGTGTGCTGAATAGGTGCTGAAGGGGCCGGGTAATTTTCTGACGCAGCCAGTACCTTTCCAGTGACCGATCAGATTAGATTCTTGAGGTATTTGATTGAACTGTTGACACCACTCAGCCGAAATATGATGAAATATTTCTATAGGCAAGCCTTTTTGAAGGAAGGAAGAATATGAGGAAAAGTAAAAAGGACAATAATTACTTATAGTAAAATGTGAATGTAAGAAACAGCACGAAAAAGAGACATAAATTGAACGACGGTTGTTTTTTTCCTTCCCTGGAAAAGATAATAAAAAACGATATGATCAGTACCACCAGCGGTTGTCTTTGGATTTAGAAGGCAACACTTAACCGTTGCACCTTCGCCCTTCTGTGACTTCAGATTTTCGATTTTACTTTGCGTTGACATGCTTTTCTGATTCGGTTTGGTTCGACGGTCGGTTCGACGGTCGGTTCGACGGTTCGACGGTCGGTTTGCTAAAATGTTGGATTTTATTTTGTTTATATTTAACGATAACTTTGTGTTGTTAGGGGTTGTCTGTTTCTGGTTTCGTTATAGGCTACCCTAAAAACTACATATAATTTTTCCGTCTTGTTCCTCCAGTTGCCAAATTTGTTGGCCTCTTTATCCCTACCTTCAATGCAAGTATTTCCCCTTTTTGGTCTTACCTCCCATTACATTAACAACAAAAAATAAACGTTAATTTTTTATTTATGGGAGAGTTTGTAATCCTTTCCGTTCAAACGCTGTGACAGTGTTGACGTCGTTTCGGCTATAAAGATGAAAGAATTTTATTTTTTCCAATTACGTTTAATTGTCTACATATGGGAAATATTCAATGAAAGTTTGACAAAAAAATTTTTTTTTTTTTGCTTTAATCCACACATCGATTGTTCGCAGCAATGTACCTTAAAATGTTTGAGTCATGTTTGTAAGTCGGAAAGTAAGTAAACAAGAATAAAAATCACCTATTTTTTCGACCATCTTCGTTGTGTTTTATCAGCAAACTGCGGTCGTGAAACAATTTTTTTTCCCCATTTCGATTTCAATTTTCTGGTTTAATCTATTTAAAGGTTACTTTTTTCTCTCTTTGAAACAACGCCCCATCCTTCGTGGCAAGAGGAATCATCGATCATCGATGTTTGGTCGTCTTTTTCAAAAATGCGTTATCGATTTTAGTGTCATGAAGGAGGTGTTTTTTCCCAGCGACTTTTTTTTTTCTTCTTTTTTTTTTTGTTGAAATGCTCGCTTCAGACCACGGATAGAAAAACGTTGAAAGCTTTGCGAGTAACCATCACAGTTAAAGTCCGTAGAATAGGGACCGTTTGTGTTACAAAAAGTGACAAATAACGTAAAACAGTAAAGTGCTGTCTATTGCAACTGAGTAATAAACTGTGCTAGAAGTTGCAGAAAATATTAATGTGGAACATACGTAAAATAAAAAAAATGGGGGTGGGGGGGGGGGGGGGGGGGATTTTGCAACAGGACAGTCGTCACGAAGTCTTTGTGATTCCTGTTCGATCGATGTCTTTCGAGCAACAATGAAATATTTGTCTCGTAAAATTGCTAGTGAGTACTAGATCGGTATATTTTAACGAATTCCTTTTCGTTGAAAAAAAATAAATACAGTAAAGTATACTGTCCATTTCGGCTGTGTAAAAAACTGCAGTTTGTAGAAGCAGCCGAAAATATTAATGTGGATCATACGTGTAATTTTATTCAAAACGGGGAGGGGGCTTTCGCAGTAGCCAGGACCGGATTAAGGAATGGGGGGGGGGGGGGTGCTTTGGGTGCTGAAGGACCGGGTCACAGGCTGAAAAGGGCCTCAAGGGTGCCTCACGGTCACGGGAAAAAGTAAAATACGGTAACCATTCAAATAAAAAAATAATTTGTACTGTTTACCATTTTTACAAAAAGCTTGTGTTAAAAAAAAAACTCGTTTTTTTTGGGGGACGGGAGGTGGGAGAGGGGGAGGGAAAGGGCCACACTAAATCTTAAGCACCAGGCTTCTACGAGGTTTAATCCGGCCCTGGCAACAGCACACCCCGCCACGACGTCTTTCACCGTTTCCTTTGTGATTCCTGTTCGATCGATGCCTTTTCGATCAACAATGAAATATTTCTCGTGTAAAATTGCTAGTGAGTACTGGGTCGGTATAATTTAATAAAAGTTAACGCAGTCTTGTAATAATATTTCTTTACAAGGACAAACCTTCTCACTATATTCGAGCATCCTGCGCAAAATAGACTTTGCATCACTTATATACCATAGGCCTAGCAGGAAACTAGGAAAATTAATGACTTCCCAACATTTACACGCGTGTAAAGTAATATTGGTAAACTGAGCTATACATGAAAACCAACCGGGGGAATATACCTTTAAAATATAAACAAACTCACTCCCGTCGTAGCAACTTGGTACTGTAGTAACAGCTAGTGTACACTTTTTCTTCACGGCAGCATTATTTCTTTTAAAGTGTTGCGAATCTTGTGAAATTGCCAACGTTTCTGGGCCTCATGGCCAATCTCACGTCTAATCTGTCTTACTTTGAATTATCTAAGTACTGTAATTTCACTTCCTGTTCCTGCTTCTAGAAGGGTCTATTACCCATAATTCTCTGTTGTCAGGGGAAATCTTTTTCTATAAAAGGAAAGTTCGCCTGTGTAAAATCAGTTAACCTTCGGGCCAGCCTCCTAGCTGGTCCTCGCCTCACTCCTACTAGGAGGTTTCCCAAGTCAAGGGGGTCTTTATGCCAGTAAGCCTTTTTCTAACCTAACACAAGCCTAAAGTTCGGATAGTTTTAAACCTAACTTAAGCCTGAAGTCTGAAGTCTGAATCGTTTCATACCTAATTTAAACCTAAAGTCCAACCCTAAAGTTCCTGTGTGGTGCAGTGGCAACCCGGACCACTGCACTGTGAATGAGGTTGGCGCTAATGACCAAGCTGTCGACGCGCCATTAAGCCTCATCTCCCCCCCCCCCCTAAAGTTCCCAAACTCTTGCTTTCAGTTGCTCTCTCATCCCATAACATGCTAGTTTTCAACAAAAAGGGCAAATTAAGTATTTTGCAGCTTTTTTTTTACAATAATATGCCCTTTTTAACTCTTAACTACAAAAAGTATCTGCTGCATACAGCATTTTGCACAATAAAAAGAAAGAATTTGAGATTTAGTACATATTTTAGCACCATTTTTTGAGCTAGATTTCGTTGTTAGCTGAGTGTGTTAACTTAAGTGTAGTTTGTAACGGTGTATTTTCCAGATTTGATACTTTTTCCTTTTTTTTTTTTGGTGATCATATGTTTTGTTCATTTTAGGGAATAAGAAAATATATGCGCATAAAAGTTTAATAAGTTAACACACTGACAACAGTCGCAACTGTAGCAAAAGTACAGTAGCAAGAGTAAAACTGGGAAATCTAAAATTCTTTCTTTTTATTTTATAAAATTCTGTATGCAATACTTTTTAATTGTTCTTTCTGTATTTACGAGCGATAATAAACCAAATTTCTTGTCTAGACACACGCTAGTGTGTCGCGCCAAGTTAGGCAACAAACATCACAACAAACATCACATCAATTCAATTGTCGAGGTTGTAAACCATTGTATAGCATGAACGCCATTGCGTCAGTGTCTTATATCTTGAAGCATAGTTGGTTACATTTCAGCTACTTGGGGAAAAATAATAATGCGGTACAAAAGCTTAAATTGTGTTGAAATCAAAAGCAGTGACCGACCTGACAAAATTTAACTCGTGTTTGAATGTCAGCTTTGCTGCTTTCAATGCAAAATCTGCCCCTCAATAACGGTTTAAATGTGTTACTACCTAGCTAGCTAGTCCGCTCATCCCCATGTTAAATCCCATAGGGTGATTATTCATTGATTCCGAAATGACGGGAGGGCTTCGACGAATTGGACGAATTTTTGGTTTTTGATATATTAAATAACTGTAAAGTATAATTAAAAGTATTCGGACGGTATGTTACATTGTGGATTGACTTAACGGGACTTATCCTCATCCTGTTTTTAGTGCTTTCCCGAAAAAAATTAATCGTGCTTGCAACATTTATCTGCGTTAACTGAATGTTACAAAACCGTATCACACATGAAGGCAAGCACATTAAGTTTAATTTAAATGTACAGTGTACCCGCATGAAGTAGTTGACAGTATAAAATGAGTAATAATCATTTGATGAAATCTTTAACACTAAACGGGCTCACATTATGGAGTGGTTAGAATTGCGTTAAAACCGTCTTAAACAGAAAGGCAACATTCACTACGCATAGGATAACCCAACGGCGTCGAGTGAGTTCTGCCAACAATCAACCAGTGGCGCAGCCACGAGGTATTGTTGCCAGAACTCCCGAGACGCCGTTGGTTATCCTGCTTATAGCAACCGCATATTGTTCGAGTTGTGGCTGCAACAATCAACAAATTGTGCTGACGTTCTTTAATTCAGAAGCTTAACAAGTCGACTGTGCGTGCAACAATCTTTACAGAAAGACAGCATTGTTATTGCTTGTCTGGTGAAGGGTTCTGTGCTCGTGTTTATCGATTGCATCTCGATTCCGAAATACCCCATCACCGTTCATACCGCGGAAACTCAACGACGAAGAGCCCCTTTAGACGACTTCTCTTACATTTTTTTAGGAGAAGTTGTTTGAAGGGGTTATTCGGCGTTGAGTTTACGCGGTATCAACGGCGATGGGATACTTCGGAATGGAGTAACAATCAAAAAATGAAAGAATAGAACCTTTGCTGGCTAACTGGGTTATTCGGCGTTGTGCGATGACTCATGCTTTCGGAATCTTGAACAGTGAAGCGATAAGACAATAAACGTGTACAGGACGGAGAGCCAAATGGGCTCCATCAGTGATAAATATTGCCCATTTATTTATTGATTACGTGTACACGTGTTCGTTGAATAAACGTGTATTTGAAAGTTTTATATTTAACAAATAAATTAAAATAATCAAAATACAACAGACGGTTGTGTCAACATGGCCAGCATTAAGCTTCTCTGGGAGGCAACCATTATCGGGTAGGGTGAGAGCTGTCCACGAAATAATTTGTTTTAGTTTTTCAAGTAGAACTGATTAATATTTGCAAGTAGAATTGGTGTTGAACGGTTGTAGTGTTGCGTTTCCGTAGGTATTTTATGATTTTGTTGTATTATGTACACATGTCATCAAGTTGACTCCTTTGGGGACTGACTATCGGGAATCGCCCTCGTTGGTAATCTTACACAAGCGTCCCATCACTTCACAGTGTGAGACAGACCTACCTCAAAAAATAGACGTCGTGTAGGCATACTGAAGGGAACAGGAAATGTTTGTAGTCCTACACTTATCCCTCCTGGTTGTGTCGTGGAGTTATTTAATTCTGAATCACCCCTGTTCTTGATCCCAGACCTTTTCCCACCCCTTTGTGGAGCAAATTCAAACATTTATCGGTAAATGCTCGTTGAAGGGTGACCTATAATGTGCAGGACGACAGTAGTCCTGGGCCTACTTTTTTTTAAATTCTTTATGGATCGCGCTGCATTTATAAGCATGAATAGCTAGCTCGTCTTTAAAAAAAAAATAGCACTCGTTGCATTGGCTCACTGAGAAAAATGGCGTAAAGTGATTCACCGAAGGTCTGACTCCGAAAGTCTCCGCAGTTTCTCCCTAGAGGTCGACTTCAAGTCAAGGAAGCCGTTACCATGATAAGAATAGAAATATATACCTCTTTTGCAGTCGTGATAAAGAAATAATTCCTAGTTTATGATCACCCCTGGTGATATAACGTCTCACAACTCAAAAACCATCTCGAAAACAACAAGCACAAAAAGCACAAAAATAGCAGATAAGTGATATAAAATGCCGTAAAAGATTCACCACAACACAAGGGTTAGGATGATGCCAAGGCGAAGATGAAAAATCAAACCTGGGATATGACCCCAAAGATTGCTAACAAATGTTGGACATTTTGAGGTTAGAGTTTAAAGGTTTCTGCACGGGTTTAAATACATGTTGGATTTTACAGTAGAAATAAAGATGACATTTAAAAACCATAAATGATTTTTCAAATTTTCGATTAAACCAATTATTCGCAGCAAGAAAGAGCTTAAATCCATCAGTGTTTTTCCTCCTTCCGCGAGACGTCGAATGCTATTGGGTGATGATTCTTTCCTCCTGTCCGGGATTTTGAAATATACGATAAGATCTAGATTTGGGGTTTGGTTAACATCTCTGTAATGGGTGACGCAGTGGCAACCCAGGCAACTACACTGTGACTAAGGTTGGTGCTAACGACCTATAGCTGTATAGACGCGCCATTAAACCTAAATTCCCCACCTTAAATCCATTCTGAAAACGTGAACGCTGCGAAGGTTCCCTGGGAACACAGCAAGCAAAGTACAGGCAAGCCGTCAAGAGGGCTTGGGATGTGAGCCAGAAGCATCCGAGAAAAAAATCCCACAAATGACGTATGTTCACATAGGAAAATAAACGGAAATTAGCTGTGATTATTGCTACTAAACGAAGAAACACAATTGAGCCAACGCTGTGAACAGCTAAAAATGACGGGTGAGCAGTAACAATGAGGAAAAATTCATGTGCCATCGTGAGTCAGGGATTTGAACCCAGACCTTTGGATTGGGCCTTCAATGCACTAGATAAACTATGCTAACCCCAGACTATGACAAGTTAACAGCAATTATGATAGTTTCAAGATAGCATAGTGGTTTAATGAATTTGAGACCAAATCCAAAGATCAGGGTTCAAATCCTGGACCCTTGATGGCACATGAATTTTTCCTCAATAACGGGTGAGCAGCAACAATGAGGAAAAATTAGCGCACCATCTTCAATCCGGAATTTGAACCCTGACCTTTGGATTAGGCCTTCAATGCACTAGACCACTATGCTAACCCCAGACTATGGCAAGTTAACAGCAGTTATGATAGTGTCGAGTTAGCATAGTTGTCTAATGCATTTGAGGCCCAATCCGAAGATCAGGGTTCAAATCCTGGACTCACGATGGCACGTCAATTTTTCCTCATTGTTGCTGCTCACCCGTCATTCTTAGCTGTTCACCATGTTGGCTGCGTTGTTTTGCTTCGTTAAATACGCACGGGACTTCAAAAAGGGCTGTAGGTCGGGAAAAGGGGGTAATGATAAAGCCTGTGCCAACCTTTGACAGCCTTTCTGAGAAGGGGCTGACCAAAGCCAAACAAAAATGTCCTAGATTTGTATATCTGTAAATCTTCAATGAATTTATAGGGATTAGCACATTTGTTGAGATTTAAATATTTACTTGAATTTATGTAAGATTTATAGAAGAATTAAAAGTATGAATTTAAAATTTTATTTTGCTTCGTTGAAGCTTTACACGTATTTTCAAAAGATTAATTAGACGTCCGCAAGTTTTATAGGATTCACGGATAGACCTAAATAGGAAGATTTATGTCGATATTTTATATTAGATGATTAATAAATGTACGTCGATTTGCCAGGGATTGCTTGGATTTTCACAACTTTTAAAATTTTACAAATTATTGCAAGTTAGCATTTACGGAAGCTAGAAATTCATGGATTTGCTGACATTTAATGATTTGTGTCGATTTAAGCAAGATTTGTAGAAATTTTAAATTTGTGTATTATGGACATGGCCTTATAATCGAAATTGAAATTCACCAATTTGACATCGTGGTTAGATACAGATCCCTAAATCCCAAGCTACAAATGATTTAGAAAATTTTAAGATTTACAACAGATTTAAACGATTTACAAAGTTTGCATCATCGCATGAATTAGGCAAGACTTTTCAGATGTACCTTACATCTTCAAGATAGTTACAAATTTATGCCGTTTGTTTTCAAAATTTCGAGCTTTGTCGAAACCGTCGGCAGGGATGGACTGGCAGTAGTGCCGTAACGGCCATTGAAAGGTAGGTCAGCAGGTGGAAGGTCCCTTCAATCGTATTGGCTATTTTTTATGATTTCGAAATACGAAAATGTTTGGAAAGATGACGTGTGCAGCTGAATAGTTTGCTACAAAATTTGGTAAAAAAAAAAAAACGAGTGTATTTTATTAATCACAAGCCGTATTCGTTAGAGACCTAGTGTATTTAGAATTACTTTCGTATGATGATAAAACAAAATCAAACCAGCACACGAGAAGTTCCAAAGCTTCCGTTCTATTCGGGTAATGGGACGACATGCTGGAATGAGCCTAAATATTTTTCAATGTTTTGTATTAGAAGTGTGACTCCGACGGATTGTATGAAATAATACCACATTATAAGTTAAAAGGACATACCTTCTCACTACATTCGGGCATCCTGAGCGGAATAACATTAGCAACAATCATGAACATAGGTTAGAGTGGCTCTAGCAAAACTGTTTGTTACGTGGAAAAAGTAGGAAAACGAATGCCTTTGCAACATTTACACACATCTGAAGTAATGTTGCAAACTAAGCCATACAGGAATGCCAACTGGGAGGACCTTACTTTTAATTTAAAGGTGACCCACAGTCAAGAACTTAGCTCCCCTCTACCCATCTAATCACGAACCCACACAGAGAATCTAACTCTCTTTTGTGTCTAACAGATGCAAACCTATTTACGTTGCCTTTTGGACTTATATGTCAGACTGCCTGAGCGGGGAATCGAACCCAGGACCTTTGAAAGCGGTAGGACCTTGGCCTTTGGTTGGTTCGATTCCCCGCTCAGGCAGTCTGACATATAAGTCCAAAAGGCAACGTAAATAGGTTTGCATCTGTATTTAGTTATTTCTTGTGAGCTTTTGGCTTTCCCGTCTTTAATCTCTGTTGTGTCTTAGACGAAACTAACGGTGCCTTTACAGTTTACATCTCCCCGAGCCCCTATAGTTGTCACCCTCGTGTGTGGTTTTTGAGTAGGAGCCATTTTAGCCCCTTGGTTTCATGTTCTTCTTTGTAGATTACTGAATATTGTTTGTTTCAATGGTTTTGTTGTAGTTAGGCCGTCTGACTAAGAATAGAGGCAATAGTCCGTCCTTTTCGTGTATGGCATTGTAATGGCTACAAGGCAGTTGGTAGGATTGTTTGGTTTGTTTTCTGCAAATGAGTTAGGTACACCTACAAAGAAATGCAATATTATTTAAAATTACCTTAATAAGGGTTGCAATGATTGAGTTAAAACAGTTCCAAACGAATAGAAGATAGAAAAACAAACTAATTGTTGTTATCTGTTCATTTCCTTTAGATGGTACCTGAAAGGCCGGGATGGCGAACTCATATCAGTCTACTTGGGAGAGCGTCTCATTCAGATTGCCTCCGTCTTAGTTATTCAAAAGGTGATGGTGTCCGATTCTGGCGTTTACGTGTGCCAGGCCGAAAACAGCGTTGGTCAAGACCAGGCAGAAATGGAACTCAACGTTTCCGGTAGGTTTTTAGTTTTTGTTGTTGAATCTAAGTAAAAGTAATCTTTAACGACTTAGTTAGGCTAAGTATTGTAATTTAATATTAATCTTTGAAATTCTGCTAACATTTTATGTATCGATTATAATTTTTATCATTATCATTACGTCCGTATTGAGTCTGTATGTCGTTTCGTGCAGCGTCATAACAGGGGGTGGGAGTGAAGGGCAAAGAGAAGCATGTTTCCGGGGCACGAACTTGTAGGAGAGCCAGAAAATTAATGTGTAGCTAAAAGCAAGACGTGAAATGGAAGAATATCTTGATTCGTTTTGCGTTCTGTCGTACTTGACACACGCGAAAAATCAATAGACTTTGCCGTCATCTGTTTGCAGTGTCTGTACAAACTTGGCAATGACTTCGTTGGCATTTGGTAGGGCAGCCCTGCACGAAGTTCCTGAAATTTGGGCAGGGTATAAAGTCGAGTCTCCATTTCCAAGACGACGGCGTGAAAATGGACGGCAAGACGACGGCAACACATCGACGACGACTTGAACAGAAATTAAACATTTTTAATACCCAGTCACCAATCAGTGTAGCAATTACACAGTATTATGGCCACTATTACATAAAGTAAATACTTACACATATCATTTTTGTGAACAAGGAGCAAATTATAGCTCCGAAAATAAACAAATTGTGTGGGTTTACAGGTATTTGTGAATTCGTGCCTTGTCAGAGGACACCTTTTGCTTCTTTACGACGTCTGCTCACAAAGTAAGGCAACATACAATTAATCAGAGTCCTATATCAGCCCCGATCATTATTCAGGGACATTAATCAGAAATATACACACATTTCTCTTACTGAGGAGGCTGTTTCTGCCACCACGGTTAGTGGTTTTCGACGGTGCTTAAGGACCTTGCCCCTTTCTAAGTTCCTCCTGCGTGTAGTATTAAATGTAGAGAAGCCCACGGGTGGGCTTCTCTACACGGGGGTCTTGGCCCTGTCGCAATGTTGTCATTTACATACCCTTAACTTTGGTATTGGTATTAGTGGTTCCCAAACCCTTCCAATCACCATACTACCATTGCTGGTTAAATCATTATTATCATTATATTATACAAATGAATGACTTCACACACAAAACGACACAACAAAATCATGTGCTTTGCGTCTTTCTATTAACGGTTGAAGGCCATTGGTACACACAAATTCAACCCATACTCCATCCATGAGTCTTTACAGCATTTGGTACGTATACACTGTTAAACAGCCATCACTTAATTTCATATTGCAGCCCACCGGATGCGACCATTAGTCCAGTTGCCAAATGCTGATTTTTGGCCAAACCTAAAAAAAAAAAAAACTATCTGCACAAAATCTTTTTGCGCAGAAATGTTCTACATTATATCCCTACTCCAAAACATACTGATGCCACCTTAGCACCCTTGGAGAATTCAAGATAACGTCCAAAATGGCGTCACAAAACGGTTTTTTTGCTTTTAGGGTCTAAACCGTTTATCCGATTGAAAATTAACCAGTTACCAATTATGTTTAGAATAAAATTTCCTTCAAACAAATTTCTATTCATATTTTTGGTAAAATTAATCCTTCTTGCCGAAATTCGTTATTTAAGTGCATAATGTGTGTTACAATTCCTGACTATAAACAGCTGCAGTACCCGTTCTAATTCGGATAGTGGACGTGATTAGGCTTAGATGAAAGATGAACATGTATATTTTCCAACAAGGGTAATTAAAGTGATTTATATTAATTAGGAGCTAAGCTACGGCAGTTTCCATATGTTGTAGCACTGTGCTTTTCGCTCTATTTTACCACATGTTCCATCTTTAAACTGCTGCACCACCCGTTCTAATTCGAATAAATGGACGTGATTAGGCTTATACATGTACGATGAAGATGTATATTTTCCAACAAGGGTAATTAAAACGATTTATATTAAGTAGGAGATAAGCTACGGCAGTTTACCTATGTTGTAGCACTGTGTTTTTCGCTCTATTTTACCACATGTTCCTTCTTTAAACTGCTGCACCACCCGTTCTAATTCGGATAAATGGACGTGATTAAGTTTAGATGAACGATAAAGATGTATATTTTCCAACAAGGGTAATTAAAACGATTTATATTAAATAGGAGATAAGCTACGGCAGTTTACCTACGTTGTAGCACTATGCTTTTCGCTCTATTTTACCACAAGTTCCATTTTTAAACTGCTGCGCCACCCGTTCTAATTCGGATAAATGGACGTGATTAGGCTTAGACGAACAAGGGTCGCCTCAGCTCGTTTAGTCTACAGATTTTTATGCGTCGGTCTTATCCTCCAAGTTAAATACGTAATCTTACAGAAGATTCGGCTTTTAATAAGTTTGCTCCTGGATATAAGAGCGTGCACAAGCCGCAGTGCAGCGCATGTAACTGCAAGGCGCACCGCGTAGTAGCACCTCGGTATACTTTATAGCGTGTTTCAAAATCTACAGCTTCTTTCGCGGATGGCGTTGTGCAACCGACGGAATATGAATCGAGCTTTCAATGGATACTCTTACGTAACATACAGTATAAACTCCTGATAGTCCCTAGCAAATTGCCCGCTCCATCCCGAGATACCTTAGCAGTTGAAATGGACTTTAATTCGACTACTTTCTCTTTTTTTTTACTCAAAGTTTCACCCAGTTGAAATGCAATTTTACTATAACTTAATGATGTACCAGGTTGTTGGTTGTCAACGCTTTGGTTGTTGCTTCATTCGGATGAATCTATAGTCCAATTTCTTAACTGATAGCAAATTGAATTCCATGGCTTGCAAATGTCGGTTAGATATAAATTCCAATTTCATCAAATTCTTTCAAATGGCATTAAGTGGCTTGGATAATCAAGCAAATGTCATTCAAGTGGAACAATCCAGTTTCTACACTTATATGAAATGACATTCAGTATCTTGGAGGTTCTGTAATGAATCAGAGTTGATGTCGTTAAGTAATAGATATCCGTGAAGAAGAGGCGGTTAACCTGAAATAATTGATCGTTAGCGAGAAACAGACAGTCCAAACTTCGGGATGATGGCGAAATCTCATGAGTACGCCAGCGCGAGTATGATTTCGACAACCCCGCAACTTTTGGACTGTCCCGTTTCGAGAAACGATCAATTATTTCAGGTTTATCGCTTATTTTCACGGATAAGTGTTTTAATGCTAAGGTGTGACGTCAAGCTAACGCATCGACTTATTTGAGTTAAAAACAAAAATTATTTGTAATTTTATTCGTAAATCACAATGAATTTAAGATTTGATGTTGGCATACGACTGACATGTAAATTCCTGAACGGAAACTTCCGGGTAGAAACTTCTTATCCACGAAAGTCACAGTAAGGGAGAGACGTCACGTTACCCTGTCTCAGTCACCGACTTTTGAGTTTACGGTAAAACCGTATTTTTTTCTACTTTAATAGTTTAAATAAGATTGAGTATTAAATACGCCATTCCTACTTTAATAGTTTAAATAAGATTGAGTATTAAATGCGCCATTCGCTTGAGTCTCGTAGGTTTTCAGGGTGCATTTCAAAGTGTCAGTAGCCTAGTTGTCGTCCCGTCGGACAAAAGGTTGTCGAGTTAGGCCTAGCTTGCGACATTTTTTTTCCCATGTTGGTATGATGGAAAATGTCGCCTGTTTTGCAAATGTGCCTGTTTACGCTGGGTTGTGTTGGAGTGCTGGCTGAGTTTGTATTGTGTAGTTATAAAAAGTATGTCATTATGACTGTCACGCAGTGGATTATGGGTTATGTAAACCCATAAAAGTGTTAGGTTATAAAAAAGTGTTGGGTATCAGAAAAATGTGGGTTTTCGAAATTAACCCACGGTGATGTGTTCGGGTTTTCAGAACAACCGTATATAACGACTACACTTTTCGAATTTTTTATTTTTTAAATTTTTTAATTAATTTCTTTGAGCCTTAAGTCGGCCGAAGCAACTTAATGCTTGTATGGCTGAACCGGCTCAATTTTGAACATTGTCAGACTTTTAGAGAAGAAGAAATGTCTGGTAAAGGGAGGTGCCAACCCATGGATTCTTCCGGGAAACCTCCGATCATCGTAGGCGCCGAAAGATTGTCCAGAATTGGCCAGAATAGTTCCCATAGCCGCTGAAGGAGCATGGTAGCCTCTCACACTACCCTGGCCGGCAGTCCTGGCGGGGATTTTGCCAAGGTTCCCTTTCCAGGGGTTTGACCAGATCCGCAAACCAGCAACGAGGCTGAGCTCTCTCACAACTAATTACCTTTGTGTGTGTGTGAGTTTTACCATTGTAACGCTTGTCACATCCTAATTTACAATTTACTTGGTCTAAAGAGCGAAACCTTAGAAAAGAGATAAAAAAAAGTAGAAGGGTATAAATATGGAAATAGATAACTAGGTTGCGGAGGTAGGTGTTAGCATGACGGTTTTTATGGCAACTGTAATATTACACGGTAACGCGTAATGGCAAATTTAATACTGTGCTTTTTAGGTATGCTACGAATCAGTGACGTGGACATTAATAAATTTTGATTGAGGGTAACTTAACATTCAAATTTGTTACTCTTTTAATTCATTGCTGCGTTCTCTCCGTCTCACCTCTCTGGCTGGCGCCTGAAACATTGGCCTGCAAATGGCGCTTCATTTTGAGACACGCTTGTTGGTCAGCATTAATTTTGATCCTTTACATTTTACTCGCCATTTTCTTAAACGCAATAGTGGAGATTAATGACGATTTTTAACCCGCCAGTTAATTGTTTGCGTATAGCTGGAGGGACATCAGAACCGCTCCAACGCCGTTTCATGAACCCACGGAGATTCTGTGCCCTACACACCTTTTCATTATCATTATTTTTTTCCATTCAGTAATTGTCTATTAATTCGTATTTAATAAAATATTTAAGAAAAAAAAAACCGTTACCCACAAATGCTTTTCTGAAACATTTTGGAAGCTAATAAATAAACTCGTCAGAATAATGTTGATTTCGAAACAGGTTATTGAGTTGTAGGAAAATGGCCTCTAGGGCCCTATGCAGCTACGTTTTTCGTATACACCCCTACTGGCTCTGAGGGTTGTATTAGTACTTTTTGCTTCGCCTATGGCATGCAGGTAACCCATGTAAGCACAGGGCCTACGTTGTGCTTTAAGTTTATCTTTGAGCCTGGGTGAAGAACAGCCTAAATTTATGGTGGTAGACGATCGTTTCAGTTAGGCCTACATTGTTAGACGGGGGCTACACTATACCACACGCCATGGCTGTTTGCTGTGACGTGCATAATATCACGTGACTGGGCTAGTCCAATCAGACGGCCGAACAGCAGTTGTTCTCGTTCGTCATTGGCTAACTCATGGTGACGTCACGGCAAACACCCATGGCGCATGGTTTAAAATGTTTCGTAATACTTGCCCTTGCTCATTATCCTTTTTCGCATTCGGTCCAACCCCCAATTTTAGTCCGTACCGGCTGAGAAAACTATTGCAACGACTTTGTCCGTCCGTCCGTCGCTTTTTTCAACTTCGCAACGGTACCAAATGGAGACGACCACGGTTTACAACGTTACAGGATCAAATATTCTTGTATTAAGGTTTCGGTCTGTTAGAAGTATTGTAATTGCTCCCGTTACATTCAGTGTTATAAGTTAGTTTAAAAAGCGGCAAACTAAATCATCGTTAGTTTCTTATAGCTGATAGACTCGATCGTCGAATTGAAATCACAGGAATAACACGCAGCCATAAAACAAAAGGGTTTAGCTTCTTTAAAAGTCTCATCGTATTGTTGCACGAATGACTAGGCTTACTGTCGAAACAAATTCTCCATTAGGCCTATCTGCTACTTACGAAAATTAAACTGCAGTTAAAAAAATTAGGACTAAAATCACGTTACCACATAGCAACGTCAAGTTACTACGAGTCGCTGCTGGCTTCATCAACAACACAATATTATGACTCCGCCTCTACATTGCGTCTTTCCCGTCACTTCCCTTCCACTGCTCAATATACGTTGCGCATGACGTTGTAACACTGTAACTATGTGCCCGGAGGTGCACCATGTTGCAAAAATGAATAGGTAAATGTAAAAATTAAAACTCCAGGTAAAAATTAGGCCTAAAAGCTGACAATTAAGCTTAACATGTAAAATAAGCCTAAAAGCTAACACATTTTTAAAATGCAATTGTAATGATTACTGCTTTTATATTATATAATAGACATCGCTGTTGAAGTGCGTGTAGAAGTTAGCGCCTCAAGAATGGAAGTGGCGGAACTGAACAGAAGAAAGGTTGCGACTAGGCAGTTGCTGCAGCCGGTTGTTTTAATTATTATTTTTTTGGACCGAAAAAAAACAGATTGTAATAATCATATAAAAACAAGAGGTTTAGATTGTTTTTTTGGATTGTTTTTTGTTTTTTTAATGCAGTTGGTTATTCTGGTCACCTTTGGGTTTTGCGCATGGAACCTAAAGCCCCGCAACCAACGCACTAGTGTTAGTAAAAAAAATTGTCGGGTAAAGTTAAAAAAGCAAGAAATACGAGGAAGTGATGGGTCAAAAAATACGTTTAGGCAGGCTGGCCTCCTACCGAATTTTTTAGGCCACTATCATTGAATCCGGCTAAATTTAAATATAACATTTACCAAAAAAGAAACTAAAAATTTAACGGTTGATCAGCTTCCCATCGCTCCCTTTAAACGTGTAGGATATAATTATCCGTAAATACGTTAGTTTAAATAAAATCTAACCCCACCCCAAAAAAAAAAATTGGTAAGGATTCCCGCCAAGCTTTTCAGCCGAGTAAAGTCGTGATATCAAACGCCAAGCTAATCCCACCGAGTAATAGTTCGAAGGTTAAATGAAGTATATTTTCAATTATTTCATTTAACGTTTGAAGTCTTAGTTGGTGGGATTAGCTTGGCAAAAGAGCTTGGCGTATGATATCACGACTTCACACGGCCGAAAAGCTTGGCGAGAATCCTTAACAAGTTTTGTTTTGTGGTAGATATCAGATATTTTCGGTCCAAATTGATGAAATCCTTTTTTTTTTTCTTAGCAATTATGAGATGGACATACCAGTCTAATTTTCTAGTCTTATTTATTATTTTTTTTTTAGGCTTTCGTTAGATTTTGAGGACAGCAGTTTAAATAAAATATCGTTTGCCGGTGAGAGTGCGTTAGTGGTCTGGTAAATTCGTTATTATCTCTATTTCTTCACTGAACTATTTCCTAGTCCAGATTTTATCAAACGTTTAAATGTTTCGCCACCAACAGAGGGAACTATGACTAAACTTTAATGTTCACCCAGTAGTTTTTTAGGGCACCCGTTATTTTATTAGCCAATTAAAGTGTTGCCGTTTCAGTTTTAATGCTCCCAGGTTTTATTGTAATAAGTTGCTGTTTAATTTTCTTCGCGGTTGCTCGTGCAAATTTCCCGTTTACCTTGGACACACGACAGTTACTTAAGCACCCACAAGAAGAAGGGCTTCCGACACACACGACCGGGTTTAACGGTGGCGCTCTTGTCTATATTCTAAGGCTTACGCTGACTTGAGCTTTTAATCCAGTGACTCTCCATAATGTGTTAGGGCTAGTATTTTCGGCGAAATAAAAATGAAAGTTGACTTGGCACCGGAAGCCTATCGGATTAATTGACTTGTCACTAAGAACTAAACCCTTGGCTGCTTCGTTAAGCCAGTCATTAACGCAAATGTCGCGTGCCGTCTGTCCTGATTACTCAACTTCCTTCGATCCCCGCGCTTTCCCTGAAAATTGCCGTGAAAGTCTATTGGCAACCCCAAAGGGTGTATACCCGTTTCGCCGATTTCCGTTTCGCCGAAATTTTTTCTAGCTTCGCCGAAAATTAAGCTCTGATTAAAATTTGGCGAAAGAGGACTTCCCGTTTCGCCGAATCCCCTTTCACCGAATTTCAATATTCTTTTTAAAAATCGACGTTGGCGAAGAAGTTAAAGATGCAGTCCTAATTGGAAGGAATGTGTGATTATAGTTGCGGTTTCCGGTGTTATCCGTTTAGCCGCAGCAAGCGCGGCAGTGCAGACGAGGCACGTATTTTGGAAAAAAGAATCATTCGGTGAAACGGGATTCGGCAAAACGGTCTACACCCTTCAAAGTGGTTCAGCTATTTTTACATTTTTCCCCTTTTTTATAACATTAAAGACGGGTTGCCACCAAATTAATATGTGCAGCATCTGTCCTATTGAGTTTTCTCTTGCAGCAAGCAAAAGGAATGCACAAAGCAATACGTTTAAAAACGCAAACAAATCTCGTGACTCCTTAATTATTGAGCAAACATTTGGGACGTCCTCGTGCACCTGGTAGCAAGCTGTAAAGATTAACGATATTAATGCAAGTAGATGGCGCCAGGGTGTTTTCTTGATATTCTACCGTAGCGCCATCTAGTGTCATTAATAACGTTAATCTTTACAGTTTGCTCCGAGGTGCACGAGGACGTACCAAATTTTTGCTCAATAATTCAGAAGGCACGTGGCTTGTTTGTTGTGTTAAAAGATATTTCTTTGTGCATTCCTTCTAGAGAGAACTAAAGTGTGAGCGGCGTATCTTGAGTTCTCCGCAGAACGAACACTGGTTATCGATTGTACGTTTTTGGCAGCAGAGTGCCTTGTTGATATCCAAGATGGTTACAAAAACAATGGCGGCCGTCGATTAAAGCCGCCCCCTCCAGGAAGACGTAGCCGATCATAAAATACTTCCAGGACTCAAGATACGCCGGGCACACAATAGATAGCGATAGATGCTCCAAAATTTCGTTGGTGGTAGCCCACCTTTAAGAGGCAATTCAGAGTTCTATAAGGTATTCCGGTAATCAGGTTAACTATCCGAAAGACCAAAGCTGCGATATAATAAATTAATCGATACGAACCTGTAGATAACAAGATAAGCAAATATTCTCACGTCGCAGTATCCCGGGACTGAAGCGAAACTCAGTGTGCACCGAGACTTAAAAAAAAAAAAATACGGGTCGTCATGTAGCCGGGACTTGAAACCGGGTCTTCTGATTCCACGTCGACCTCTCTTTGAACATTGTCGCATCAGTCCAAAACTAATCTGACGAACCTGGTTCGCGTCCTGGCCACGATTTTCATCTAGATGGTCACACCAACCTTACTCGTGGCTTCCTTTTGAAGGGGGTTATCCGTCCTGAATATCATTGGTGTCAACGGCCACTTACGGTCCATCACTTGCTTGTTGATTGTCACCATCTTGATGGTGTTCGACGCCGTTTCCATTTTCCACGAGACATAGTACGTCAATCTGGCTTAGCGGTATAGGACCTTGGCCTTTGATTTCAGAGGTCGTGGGTTCGATTCCCCGCTCAGGCAGTCTGACATATACGTCCAAAAGGCAACGTAAATAGGTTTGCATCCGTATTTCGTTAACATAGTACGTCAATTGGGCGAACGTCTGTCCTCCCATTCCGACTTTTAAATTTTTGTAGGAAGCAGAGATCTAGATTTGGGGTTTGTTTAATATCTCTGTAATGTGTGACCACTGCACTATGTCTGTAGTTGGCACTAAAGACCTCGTTGTTGACGCGTCATTAAGCATCACTCCTCCCCCCCCCCCCCATCTTCCCAACTCCTAGATGGACGCACATTGGATTTCGCTGCAGTCCCCGGACGCCACGATAGGAGCATATTTATTGTGATACTAGAGGAAGCCCGTGCTTTGCACGGGGCTGGTCATGAATTAAGTTTACGGACACATTTCCCGAGACATTTTTCCGGCACTCTTCCCGACGACTTGTCATATTGATCGACCACCCATCCCTGCCTCTTGTTTGCATGGAGGTAGAATGGGAGAGCGCATTTTCAATGCGGGCGCGAGGAGGGGAGAAGTGATTCTTCGGCCCGACGACTTGTCAGATTGAACCTTTATTGAGTTGATCGACTACTCATGCCTGCCTCCTGTTTCTATGCAGGTAGAGTGGAAGAGTGCATTTTCAATGCGGGCGCAAGGAGGGGAGAAGTGGTTTTCCTTTTATCTTTCCCTTTTACTTTAGCCTTCCTTTTAGCCGGCCTCCAGGATTATAATATAGATCATACGGGGGGGGGGATAATACATTTTACAAGTTGTCTTGAAAGACGATGCCGTTATTCAATAGAAAGACGAAGAACGGCAAACTCTTCGGCAATTCTGTTGGCAATAAATTCGAACAAAGTGTTAGAAATGTAAAAGAAATTGTTTCAGTTGCACGAATACGCTACAGAAATCAATCTTTTTTTTTTCGTGTCAGAGTGTAAAATAGGGCAAAGAAAGAAACAAAGAGTGAAAGTTGCGAAACTGTAATTTTAAAAGTACTTCCTTTAGGAGTTCAGGGTATAAATTTCAACCGGCAGTACCTCTTTGGCCAACTCAGTCGTAATGAATAGTAAATCGATATGAGGCTTAGCCCGTTTTCCCGCCTTGCTTGTTCTTACCACCCAACCAACCCTACGCAAATGCAGCTTTGTTTAAAGACGGAACATTAAGTTCCGCCAGTTTTTTAAAAGAATTTCTGGGCGAAGCTTCCAAACAACGCAGCCAAGTTTCATGACCCAAACATAAAGTTCCAGAACCGCATTTGTAAGACACGTATACTGTAAAGACACTGTGGACAGACAGTAAACAGCTCCGTGCGCTAGCTCAGCCTGTACAGTAATTATATATGGCAGTACATGTTTTGTGCACTCTTCAACTAACAAACACTACACAATTCGTGGGGAGGCTGAGCTGTTACACAGTGATCAATGTGTACCAGCTCAGCCTCCACAAGAATACTTGTAACTTTATTATCACCCAATTCCACGATCGCAGGCCTCGTTTAACAAGGAAATGCAAATGGTTTTGGTAGAGGCGGCGTGAGATGGAGTGGAGGAGGACTGAGATGGGGTAGGAGTGGTGACAGGTTTCCCAAAATCTCATTGTTGGCGGAGCGAGCGAGCGAAGTGTAGCCTATAACGGACACCAAATTGCAAAATGTTGGTTGGTTGGTTGGTTGGTCCATTGGTTGCACAGTTTTAGTCTGGGTGGCGCCCAAACGAAAGATAGGATTGGAATGAAATTTGGTAAAACGCTTGATACCCCAATTAGCATTGCTGAGCCAAAATTTGCCGTAAATCGAACAATTATTACGGGAGACATTACAATAGGCCCGAAGCATGTTTCCTAGTTCAAACACTATTGCATGAGTCAGAATTTCCTTCTACTTGTGTTTATGGATTGTTACTCGATTCCGAAGTGTCCCATCACCATTCAAACAACGAAAACTCTATAACGAATAGTTCCTTCATGCAACAACCAGTAAAAAATTCCGCTTCCAGAGCATTAGTGCTTGATTCCGAATACCGATCACCCTCCAAGCGATGACGACGAATCCTCCTTAAACAAACGAGGAGTAACAATGCTGTGAACAATTGCAGGCTGTCGCATTGTCGAGCTTTCTGAACAAAAAAAAAAAGTCAGCAACATTCGTTCTTTGTTGTGGGCGTGCTATTATATCGCACTGTTGTTGGATTGAAATATATAACAATGGCTTGCGGCAATCGACATTATTGTATCTCACTCCCCGGAAAATGGCTGGTAAACTATACCATGGTTTTTCGATCGGCGTCCTTTACCCAAAGGACGCTGATCGAAAAACTATGACTATGCTAATGATAAAACTTGTGTAAATACATTTTTGCTCCAATCCGAAATGCCCCTTTGGCGAACAAGGGAATAAGAAACTGCCCTCAACGAAAACATCGTAAAATAGGACTCTTGGAACGTATTTTAAACGGGTATTGTTTAAGCATTGTTGCTTAATTCCAAAGTTCTCCTTCGGTTAAAAACGAAAGTGAGAAATTACCCCTTTACCCAACAACGATGGTTTAGTATCAGTAACACTAAACCTTTTGGAACGGCGCAATTAACATTTTGGCACGGGGCCAAGGAATACCCTGTTAACTGTTATAGTGAGCGGATCTTCAGTCGGATAATGCCGTCAAACCTTGTGTGTCAATTGGAGATGATTCTGTCTCCAATTTGTCTGTTTGTCTGTTTTTGTTTCCAGATTTGCTGGAGATACAGATAAACGATCTAGATTTGGGGTTTGGTTAACATCTCTAATGTGTGGCACAGTGATAACCCTGGCTATACTGCACTGCAACTGAGGTTGGCGCTAATGACCGAGCTGTCGACGCGCCATTAAACCTCAATCCCCTATATAATGAAGCATCACTGCACTTTAAACTCGGCTAAAAATAACACAACCCTAACATATTATATCATAATATAATAAACTAAACTTAACCTAATCATACGAAATTGTTGAGCTGGCAACCCTATTGCAAATAGTCGCTGATTATAATCAACTATACCATCTCACATAACAAACTGTAAGACTATTTACTCGAGGAGCAAAACAAAGCTGTAAACTAACGATGCCAACAGTCTGCCGTCTGCCGTGATTTATTCTTTATTTAAGCCTGTATCACTTGTCGTTTGACGCTGTGTCCTCTGTTATTAGATTTAAAATAACTCTACTAAATTGATACTAAAACGCAATATGCAGCTTTAATTTTCCGAAGAGTTTAGCCCTTTTAAGGCTTCCCTGTCGAGAGATAAATGGGTGGTTGACAATACGTAGACCACAATATTATCTTTATTTCGCTATAATTTACGGCATGTTCCATATTTAGCCGCCGTGCACTCAATAAACTTAGTTTCTTTAAACACCAGTGAATACTGCCCCCCCCGGCCCCCCCCTCCCCCCACTTCCAACCTGTTGACGTGACCAGTTTGGGCCAAGCGAACGAAGCCAACGTTTGTCTCATCAAGTGACTTTTCAGTACACTCGTACACTTCCTGTTTGTTCCTTTTTGCTTTTACTTACATAACCAACGACTGAATCGTTTCAATTTTTTTGCGTGGGCAATTCTGTTTATTCTGTTTATGTTTCAGCCTATCGATTTCTGATATTCGAAACTATTCACGAGATAAATGAGATATAAATGGATCTCAGTGTCTTCTACTGTTGTGTACTGTTTAAAATTTTTGTTAACGATGTAATGGTGTATCGATCCCTAGTGTATGTACTCCACCAGTGAACGTCATTGGATGTTGAAATTAATAATGCATTGTGATTTTGCGCCGTTCACAATTCTTCTATTTCTAAGGAGAATGCATCGAACAACGAGTTGTTTGTTTTACTTTAACGAGAAACTAAGGCGTCTTTAAAAGCCCTTGAGAGATGCGGCATTTTCCGTTAATTTTTTTTTTTTTTATTTGTTTGTTTTCGCGAAACGACGGGATTCATCTCAGGCGAAATTTCAAGCAGATCTCCTGAGTTCCCTAAATACCTCCTGAGCAGTATAGCGTGCTCAGTATCGCACGTACCGCCAAGAGGGCAAGGGCAACATTTAGTAAATGGGCACCTAAGTTTTAGTGGAGATTTTTTCCTGGGAGGTTTTTTCTTTGCTACTCGGTTTGCCCTTTTTTGCTCCTTTCTTATTATTGTCTGCCCCTTGTTTCACCACTTTCGACGTTTTTAGGCCCTTCTTAGGCACAGCCGTACCAGCAAATGTCGGCCAAAAAGGCGTTTGGAAAACGGGCAGAGGCAATGCCAACCCCCCCCCCCCCCCCCGAATCTTCTACTGTGCATGCCACTGATTCTGAGGGTCCAGAATATCTCCTGAATAAATTTTAAGAATGATTCCGGCAAAAAGAGCGTGTGTAATTTCTCTTCTTCTCTGGGTATATTTGTTATTCTGCCAGCCATTTATTTAATCTCACAAGATCACTGACACTTTAAAAAAGTTAATTCGTGATCATCATTTGAATAAGTTGGTTGGTCTTCGTTTCAAGCAGGTCTCCTGAGTTCCGTAAATACTTCCTGAGCAATAGCGAGCTCAGTATCATGCTTACCACCAAGAGGGCAAGGGCAACATTTAGTAAATGGGCACATTCGTTTTAGTGGAGATTTTTTCTTGGAGGTTTTTTTCTTTGCTATCTCGGTTTACCCTTTTTTGCCCCTTTATTATTCTTGTTTGCCCCCTTATTTTACCGTTTAAGGCGTTTTTAGGCCCTTCTCAGGCACTGCCGCACGCAGCAAATGTTGGCCAAAAGAAGCGTTTGGGAAATGGGCAGGGGCAATCCTCCCCCCCCCCCCCCCCGAATCCACAACTGTGCATGCCACTGATTCTGAGGGTCCAGAATATCTCCTGACTAAATTTTAAGAATGACTCCG
The DNA here is from genome assembly GCA_023313725.1 of Lithobius niger. Lineage (NCBI taxonomy): Eukaryota > Metazoa > Arthropoda > Chilopoda > Lithobiomorpha > Lithobiidae > Lithobius > Lithobius niger. The sequence goes on from JAHWFP010111470.1 coordinate 29,321, forward strand.
GCAAGAAGAGCGTGTGTAATTTCTCTTCTTCTCTGGGTATATTTGTTATTCTGCCAGCCATTTATTTAATCTGACACGATCACTGACACTTTGAAAAAGTTAATTCGTGATCATCGTTTGAATAAATTGGTTGGTCTTCGTTTCTCAGCTGTTCGGCATAGCTTTCATGGTGATTTGGTTTCTGAAAAATTATTAAAAAAAAAAAAACTGAATCATTCGTGAGCAGGATTTAATGATTTACAACAAATAATTCAATTGTAGTAAAGAAACTTATATTTTATTGAGATGACGTAAGTGACCGCAACTCGAAACGACGAACTGCGGATCTCAACATGGACGTTACTACTGCCCGAGTCATCTATCCATGAATAATGGACGTATACAGAGTTGTGATCCGCTCTTCATTGGTTCGTTCCGGGCACGTCATCTGAATGAATAAGTCCGTAATAAAAGCCTTATCATATCTTACCTATTTTGGGAATGTTGTATAACCGCCACTCTGAGTAAGGGCACGTTTACACAACCACTCGCTTTTGCATTCTCGCAACTAGAAGCTAGAAATCACCTCAAATTCCAACATGGCGGCGGTTTTATGTCTGCCGCCTCGCAACGAAAACAGCAAATAACGAGAGTTCAGAAGCGTTTGGGAAAATTGTTTCGTCATGAGGAATTCTTTATATTATTGGCACGGATTATAAGACTGCAAGTATTTACTCAAACGATGTCGAATTTAGCTAATCCATTTAGCGCTGTTACCATGGCAATGTCACCTTTGCCATCATGATTGAGTTCTATAGCTGCGAGAATGCAAAGGCGAGTCGCTGCGTACACGCGCCCTAACATCCACTGCCCAAAAGTGGACGTTCTCAGGGCTGAAAACGTTGATTAATAAATAGCGTTAATTTTAATTGAAATGGCGTGGAGTAACGTCCATGGTAATACAATTAAATAAACATGTTTTGAACAACGTGCACTGCCAGCGGAAGGTTATTCCACTACAATTTACCGTTAAAAAAAAAAAAAAAAACCCAAAACAATGACTGGAATAACGTCCAATGTGTCTGGAATCATTTTGTTTATGTAATATAGGCAAAACAAACATGAGTGAACGTCCACTACCGCGCAGGAGTTATGCTTTAAGAAAGAAGCAGCCCAATAAAAGCCATGCGTATTTGCCACGAAAATATGTAGCAAAAAAAAAACAAGTTAAATTGCTTCTGAATTAACGTATGCACACAAAACGAAAACATATTTTGGTTCTTTTGTTGGTTTATGAAAACGTTTGCTAGAGTCACCCAATAAAATAACTGCTTACCTGACATGCACAGGACAAGACCCTTGTCTTATTCCTACCTGCTGTGGTGGCAACAAAAAAGTTGGATTGTCAACAAGCCTTGAGAAGCATGTGTTGCAACCAGAATGACCACATGGTCTTTTGATAAGTCTGCGAAATAGTAGGTGCAAACACTGAGGTGCAAGAAAATTCTCCTTCTTCCTCGCCCCCGACCTAAACCTAGTCACAGGACAGTTATCATAGGGAATGTGTAAAAAAAAAACTTTAAAGGATTCCTTAAAGTAACCACTTCTCGGAATTAGTGACCCGGTTAACAATATTATTATGCACCATTAAATGCTTAATCGGTGTCTTTCATCTGTAAAGTAGAATGTTGCTATACCATTACATTATTAACTGCATTATGTGCACTTAAAAAAAAAACCCATATATTTGACGAGCGTCCCTATTTTCTTTAATGCTGAAGATATAACCGTGTCCATCTGAATATAATTTTTTTTTGTATTATTTAGGGCTCGATGTATGCAAAACATCAGTAGAAGTACAACGGTCGAGTCTACAAATTTTTGGTGGACGTTATTCCAGTCATTATTTTAAAAATAGTAAATTGTACTGGTGTAACGTAGACTGGCAGTAGACGTTATTCAAAACTCACTCATTTAATTTTATTATCAGCGGACAGTATTATTCCGTGCCACTTCAATTAAAAATGATGCTATTTAATTCAATGATTTTTTCACCCTTTAATAGCGTCCACTGCTTTCCAGTGGGCGTTATTTATTCCAAGTGAACATTGTACCTGTAATTACAATAAATTGCACTAGAATAAATTCCACTGCCAGTAGTTAGGGATCAAAAGGCATTTATTCAATTTTATTGTCATGGACCTTATTCCAAAATTTCAATAAAAAATGACTGTTTAATAAATGTTTTCAGCCCTGAATAATGTTCATTTTCGGGATGTGGACGTTATTCAAAGTGGACGTTATTCCATCGTCCCGCAACTATTAGTGTATATTTTTGCTCTAGTGCTTCTGTTGTCTTTTACTCTTATTCATGCTCTAATTTACAGCGATTTGTTTAAATTTATGTAATAACTAATTAGTTATCCACGGGCCTGTGTGTACAATAAAATAGTATTTTTTTTAATCAATTTCTTTGAGCCGAAGCAATTTATTGCTCATGTGGCTGGACCGGCTGAATTTTGAACATTACCAAACTTTTTTGAGAAATAGAAATATCTGGTAAAAGGAGGAGCCAACCCGGGAATTTGAACCGGGAAACCTCCGATTATCGTAGGGGCCCAACAATTGTCCAGAACTGGCCAGAATAGTTCCCATAGCTACTGAAAAAGCATGGCAGCCTCTCACGCTACCCTGGCCGACAGCCCTGGCAAGGACTTTACGAGGTCTCCTTTCCAGGGATTCGACCAGACCGGAAACCTCCAGCAACTAGGCTGAACTCTCTCACCTTTCAGCCACGATGACCACTGATGACCACGATCACTACGTAGATCCAAATCGTTAAAAGCATACGAAACAAAACAGATAGTGCCATCTAGATATAATTGTACTCCATTTACATATGGCACCGTCATTAAAACGAATGTTGTTAGTTTAATAAAGCGAAAAAAAGGTAATCCTTATAATTTTAAAGCATCGTATACAATCTGGCGTCTGCCAACCACTATAGCATCTTTCGCTGTATTGATTGGTACTTTTTTTAATATTCTTTATAAAATATATTTTTTATATTTCATGTCAAAAATGAAAAATTTTTATATTTAATTTATGTTTATTAAGCTATAGCTTCTTGTTTACCATACACCATTCAAATTCCATTATACACGTAGTATGTACATTTGTAAAAGCCAGATTAACTAGGCATCTTCAAAATATTTCAAGATAACAATTTGTGTGTGGTTTTCAGACAAAGTTCGGAAAACTACTTTCTGAATGCCATGCAAACAACGTAATTTTGTATCTTCCTATATTTTTTTCTGTTCTTATAGCCTCCAATTGACCTCTTATAGCCTCTTATAGCTTCTAATTGACTTCAACCTTTTAGTCTTCTGTACAGCCGTACCGGCTGAGAAGACTATTGCAATGACTTTGTCCGTCCGTCGCTTTTTTCAACTTCGCAACGGTACCAGAAATTGACGACCACTGTTTACAACGTTCGATTCAGTGTCAAAAGTTAGTTAAATAACATGGCAAATTAAAACATCGTTACCTCCTTGTATCTAATAGAATTCTTCGACGTAACTAAATTAAATAATAACATTTGATCGTCGAATTGAAATCCTAAGGATTTGTGTTAATGCAGCCGTAAAAACAAAAACATTTTAGCTTCGTTTAAAAGAGTTGTCGCATTGTTGCATGAATGAATAGGCTTACGGTCGAACCAAATTCTCCATTAGGCCTATCTGCTACTTACGAAAATAATAAAACTGCCGTTAAAGAAATGAGGCCTAAAAAATGAAAATTAAGCCTAAAATCACGTTACCATGGCGACGTCAAGATGCTACGATTCGGTGCTAGCTTTCTCAACAAGCGTCTCTCCTGTCCCTTCCCTACTACCACTGATCTATATAGGCTACGTTGCGCATTACGTTGTAACACTGTAACTGTGTGCCCGGATCGAGGCATAGCCTACCGTGTTACAAAAATGACGAGGCTTAATGTATACAATCCAAATCTCCGTCAGTTGCTACTTACGAAATGAAAGTTGTAAATCAGGCCTAAACGCTGACAATTACGCCTGAAATGTAAAATAAGCTTAAAAGCTAACACATTTTTAACGGGGAATTCTGATGGTTACTGCTTTTAGATTATATAATAGAGATAGCTGTTGCAATACGTGATAGAGAAGTGTGCCTCACTATTGGTAGTGGCAGAACTGTATAGAAGACCGGAAGTCGCTGAAGCCGCTTGTTTAGAGAGTTAAGTATACGCAGAAGAAAGACAGAAAGACATGATAATATAAACAACGACGTTCGCCATTATTTAAGTACATGTTTTTTTTTATATTTTTTAAGATTTTGAATAAGTTTACGTAGTTTATTATACCATGTAGCAATATTTAGTACACTGCAATGCGTAATTCATGGGAGTTATTGTGTTACTTTCGCGTGCCGGCTCGAACGCGAAAACATCTTTTTGAAATGAAAAGTTAGACTTTTCTGTGCAAAGCGGTAAACTCAACTTCAGTGAAGCAAAACCAGTGAATCATCCTTTACGGGGGCTTTAGTTTTTTTTTTCTTTCGTTCCGTTCTTTCCTTTTCTTTCTTTTTGGTGTTTGGTATAGTGTACAGGCTAATAAAAAACAGTTTGCAGAGTTATTGTCGTTTTCTCAAGACTCAAACGGGACAAGTTACTTTGGACCGAACGTAACACACAGTATCAGTAAGGGCGGGTTCAGAATTGAAGCGGACATTTTCACGTAAATCTGCGTCCCAAGTGCAAAATTGCAACGAGAAGAAGAGAGAAGAAACGCTCCTTCGCATTCCTGCATTTGATCGATCCGTTTCCCAGCTTTGGCTTCAGTGTGTATTCACTGGAAATGCCGAATGAGCACTCAACAACTGCTACTCAGACATGAACCAACCGTCTTTTTCAATAGAGACAAATTCAATGGTTGGGTTTTTAAAGTAAATGGATCGACCCTTTCGAATGCGTTGGAAACTGCTATAGCTGCCTTGGAAACGCCTTTTAACATTTTCTGGGTTTTTTTGCAGACGTTTTGTTTAACGCCGATGTTTTTTTTTTATTTTTAAAGATTGAGTATATAGGGTTAGTGCGCCTTTGCTGATTCTCGTTCGGTAAAAGACAAAATGAAGACGAGCATTGTCAATGAAGGAAAGTGCAAGGGTTAATTCGACGATTTTCAGAGGCGGCTGTGCTTTCTTCCATTTGAAACAGTAGGCTGTTGGAGTTGAAGGAATAATAAAGAAGAAGAAGATTAAAATTTGAATAATAAACTAAAACAATGAAGTTAAGAAAACTAGTGCGAGGAACAGGGAAAGCTGAATCAACGCATGAAACGAGCCAATACGGCGTGAGAGTTCCGTGAACTTCCTCGTAAAGACCTGGGCCCTGATAGTTCACATCACCGCGCACCATTTCTGCCTCCACACAGACTGTTTACTGTATGTTGAACAAGAGAAGCCCAAAGTGCACATGTCAAATTCAACACTAGTCAAACAACAATTCCAACAAGTTTTAAAAAGGAGAATTTAACAAATTAAAAATTAAAAAAGTGGAGAGTGATCTTTTTGCTCAGTACAAAGAGGTCACTGTGCTCTTTTTTTTTATTTCTTTTTAAATGTTAAATTCTTTAAATTCTCCTTTTTAAAACTTGTTCGAATTGTTGTTTCACTTCGGCAGTTTTGCCTGCATTCGGCTGTCTGTTATGCAATTTTAAGTGTGTTGTGTTTTTTTCCCCTTGATAATGAGCTGGAGTCAGCTCGAAACGTCGGGATGTGTTGACTTCAACATGTGCTCTTTCAGCTTCTCTTGTTCAACATATTTTGCTGCAGAGCCTACATTTTCCTAATACTGATTACTGTACACATTTTATGTACTTTTTGACTCACAAAGTAAACAAAATTTGTACTCTGTGAGTAAAAGAACACACAAAATGTGTACTGCCAGTACACTAGTGTGAAGGAGCTGAGCGTGTACACAGTGATGTATAACGTCAGTGCACAGTGTCTTCAAAGTGTAATATGATGCGTCTCATGCAAACGCAGTAATCGTACACTTAGCAGTTGTTTACAAGTATTTTGTTTTCAGGACAAATACATAATTAGCTGAGCAAGCGAAGCGAGCCGCTTTCTGCACGCAGCCCATTACCACTGCGTATTTCATGGTGGGATCGACGCGTCATTAACCCCCTTTCCCCTCCCCTCCCCCATTACTCAGACACGTATAAATACGATGGGTCTGCTACTGGATCTCCAGATGGTGTTTGAAATATATCCTCCCAAGTTTGAATCCCTTCACTATAGCCAAGGCTGGTTTTAAGCAAACACTTGCCACCAGTGCTGTGTAATACCTGCTGCATAGTCCTCTAACTGTGCAGTAGTAGCAACACAGTATCGAGCGAAAAACTTGCAACTTTTTTGTTGTCCGTATGGTAGTTACATACTCTACAATGTTTCCATAGGGTTAAAAGGGGGGTTAAAGGGTTTAACGAGCGTTAACCACTCCTGGTCATCTGCCCGAAGCCCTAAGGCCCTATGTCTGCAACAGCCAGATTCCCAGGCGGTCACCCACCCAAGTATCAATCCAGCCCAATGCTGCTTAACTTCGGGGATCTGACGAGAACCGGTGTTTCCAGCACTGCAAGGCCGCAGACA
>JAHWFP010111470.1:43263-54312 GCA_023313725.1 Lithobius niger
CTTAAAGCTCCCTTGTCGGTGTCTGTCACCCCCGAGCGGCACATTCTGGAGATTGGGCGTTCCCTGAAGTTGCGGTGTTCAGTGACAGGCACGCCCGTCTTGGGAATTGCGTGGGTGAAAGATGGTCGGCCCCTGACCACGGACACCCACCTTCTCGTGGACAACGACGTCATTCACATCGACTACAGTCGTCCCGAACACAAAGGACTCTACCAGTGCTTTGCCCATAACGACAAAGACATGGCGCAAGCCACCGCCGAACTGGTCATGGGAGGTAAGAAAGAGTGTGCGTGTGCGCTGTTTTTTTATTCTTTGGCAGAACACCTAGACCGAAAAGTGCCAAGGCAGGTGTATAAACTTGAAGCTGGACGTAGCCATTAAAAGATTTAATTATGTATATTAGCAACTTCAAACACAGCGCATAGATACACGAAACACGGTATTACATTACAACAAATTAACAGTATTTCTAGCAGTTAACTTTTTCAAGGGACATAAACTATACTTTCCTAACGGAAACCTACGTGTTATGTTTCATCAAAAATAACCTATATTAAAATTTTATCAATAAAATATAATATTTGACAACGCACACACGCTCGCATGTCTACTCATTATACAGACTGTACACAATGCTTCCAAAGATTACGATTAGGATAAAGGAAACAAATTACCAGTTCTTTGCAAAGTAATTTAACGGAAATTGTTGACAGTGTTGTGAAGGGTACATACATGAGATATTTTTAATTGTCTTAAACTTAATATGTCTAATGTCTATCCAGTGTAGAATAAGTTTAAAAGCATAAGCCTAAATTCCTCGAGTTTCTACGTTTTTGGCAAACCCAGAAAGTATCCGAAGCAAGTAGTCTGCATTAAAGACTGGCCTTGTCTGAGAAAGAAAGAAAAGACAACTACGCCGACTGGGACTCGAACCCAGGACTTCCCGTTTAGTAGCAGGGCACTCTAACCACTGCGCTACCGGGGCGATTCTGGCTACAGGCTCCAGCCGAACTAAGTAGCTGTTCAATCTTTCTCAGTGGTGACCTAGTGGTCACAAACATACATTAAGGAGGGAAGGCAACGTTGCTTCTTGGCCTCCACACTAGAAATAATGCAAGTAGTAAATAAAGAAGAATCAGAAGGTAAAGGGTAAACAAAGCAAGCAGTCTGCATTTATTTACTACTTGCATTATTTCTAGTGTGGAGACCAAGAACTTTCCCTCCTTGAACGCGTGTTTGTGGCCTCTAGCGCACCACTGAGAACAAATGAACAGCTACTTAGCTCGGCTGGGGCCTGTAGCCAGAACCCGCCCATGTAGCGCAGTGGTTAGAGCGCCCGGCTAGTAAACGGGAAGTCCTGGGTTCGAGTCCCAGTCGGCGCAGTTAGCTTTTCTTTCTTTCTCAGACTAGTGTATTGTGTATCCTCAAAAAGCCAGTCTTCAATGCAGACTGGTTGCTTCGTTTACCCTTTACCTTGTGATTTCTTCTTTATCCAGAAAATATCCAGACGTACCATGAACATTTTGTGTGTTGTTATGTATCTGTTTTCAGCTTCATCTTCAACTGTTGTTTTCTTTCATAGATCGTGTTCCTCACTTGCTAGAAGGTTTTAGTGAGAATACGCTGAAGCCTGGAGAGAGTGTTGTCATGACTTGCGCATTTAAGGGCAGTCCTGTACCGGGTGTGGCGTGGTTGCTGGACAACACGCCACTTCCGGAGAGCCACCGATACACGATGGAGGCACAGACAGATGGCATCGAAAAGATAGTCAATTCCCTGCGTGTCGATGGAGTCAAAGCTGAAGATGGGGGCCGATACACGTGTGAGGCAACCAACAAAGCTGGCAAGATGACCCATTCTGCACGTCTAAATATATACGGTACGTAAGCTGGTTAAATTGGTAACCTAAATGACTAAACACTAAATGACTAGTTTCTAAAATGAGGTGAAATCCATCATAAGTGGCAATTGATTTTGCCGTAAGCCTATTTCCTTGAATAAGTGCCCGGGAGCTTTTTATTTTCGTGAGCCGTGCAATCCAGCAGTAATTCGAAGCCCAGACCATTTTCCAGGCTGGGTGCTCTTTATTTTTGAAAGGCGATCGAATTAACTCGTAATTATTATTGGACTATGATATAAATGCATTATAAATTTATTACCTCGTAATTTGTTGAACGTTAATTTATTTTGTTACTTTCCCCTGCACCTATTCGAGATCTAGTGCTCTTTCAAGGCCAGGCTCTTAATGCAGGAAATCTCCAGTAATGACGCTTTTAAACTATCTAATAAGTTATACATACTAACTTGACAGTGAGTATCGGTAAAGGAAAAAAAGCAAGAATAAAAAATGCCTCCTGATAGGGTGATAAACAGCCACAAAGACATAAAAAAGAAAAGCAAATTTTTAATTATTCAGCATGCATATGATGCCTTGGTAACAAAAAAAAAAAAAACTAAAAAACAAGTAGCCAGCCCCCACGTCGCCAAGTTTCATTTGTTTCTTTTAGTGTTTTTTTTTTTTTTTTGTGTGACCAAGGCATCAAATACGTGTTGAAAACTAACAATTTGCTATTATTTTTTATGTTTTTGTGGTTGTCTATCAGGAGGAATTTAATCTTGTTTACCCTTGGCCACAAATTAGTAGATATTTTATTAAAAAAAAAAAAAAGCGTTGAAGCTTACTTATCACAAACCTGTTTCAATGCTCTTTTTGAGAACTTGTTCCGCAAAGTCCTCTGTGCGAGGCCTAAAGTTAAGTCTCTAAAACGTCTTCCACCAGTTCAAAAACGAAAATTAGGCATGCAACTAATGGATTCATGCGATTTTTTAGGGAATGCAGGCTTCTTCCTTTACTCATTCATACTAATTTCAAACTGTCATTTAGTCGACAACTACATGGCAAGAAACAAACTAGTCTTAACAGAACTGCACCTAAACATCCATTCTTAATTGAAAGAGCCTCAGCATGACATTCCATTGCAAGCCATACACTGTACTTTGAAGAAGGGATGACTACCACTGCATTTGCTGCATTATTCGTTCACTGCCTGAGACTATTTCGTAACTCTTTTTTTGTATTAGACTGGTTAATTTTGTTTATTTCTTGCAGGAAGACCGTCTGTGAGAAACATGGGAAAGGTTTCTGTCATCGCGGGTGAAAATGCTTCCCTCAACTGCGCGTATTATGGGCACCCAATTGATAAAATTACTTGGCGAAAAGGTTAGTACATACAAATATAGAACAACATTTGAGAAAAGAACGAACTGGCAGGAGTACGGGGTAACCAAGCTGGATCTGGATTTCTGGATTTCCGGTTTGGTTGCAGAAACTGAACTAAGTCTCGCTTGGCTGGCATGTGTGAAAATGATTCCACTAGAGTGTTAGGAATACGGAATTATTCGTGAAATTATTGTTAAAAGTATTGCAGGAAACGAAATTAAGAAAAATTAAGTTGATACGGTCTCAATCCCAAACAACTACAACAAATTACCTTTTAGGTTCAGTTAATGCGTAATCACATGCTTGATTATTGGTAACACACGCACTAGCCTCCCCCCTTCCAATCTGTTAAGTTATTATAGCATTAGAATGTCAAGAGTAGGGCTAACGGACGCACTGCCCAAGACACGAGCCTTTTCCATACACCTTTCTGCCCTTCCCCTCAACTCCCAGTCTATCGCTTTGGCTAGAGCAATACGTGCCATGTGAAAAAAAAAAAAAACCTTGTCTTCGTGCATGACGTCATTTAAGACTTGCCGTTAAGATGACTGCGCCGAGCAAATTTTAAGTCAAAACAACAATGGGCCAATTTCAACTTTTTGGTGGCAAAAGAATTAACACGTTCGCCCGTTTTCATTGTTGAGGTTACGGTACTCGTCCTCGTCGTTTTGATGTGAAACTTTGATTGATAATGTAAGATTTTCAGTCCAAAGTATGTTATTTAAACCAGTAAACCATGATGGCAAAAAATGCTGTAGTTCAACAAATTATTCCCTAGTTAGACCTACAATTTTCGATTAATGTATAGCTTTAAAAAATAATTTCCACTTCTATTTCTAAAATTGTTGTGGTGATGTTTATCGTCATTAATAATTGCTTCTGTTGTATTTATCAGGTAGTTCCGAGCTTCCAGTAAACATGCGCCAAGATGTCCTTCCCAATGGAACTTTAACTATCAACAATGTGCAAAGGGCATCCGACAGTGGCCGATATACTTGCGTTGCAAGTAACAAAGAAGGAGATTCAGCCAGTCAGGGCTTAGAATTAGCTATTTTAGGTAAGAAAAGAAGTATGACAAGCCTTATACTGATGAAGTACATGTCATCACGTACATGTGTGACTGCGAGTTTTAACTTGTGAAAATGGGAATGATGCGACCTTGTTGGCCGATAGTCGGGATAGCACAGAGGGATCGGCCGATTTCTATATTGCTGTCATAGCAGCAGTAATTATCATCTACATTTGAAGCAAGGTTGGGGTGCTTCTGATAATACTTGTAAACACATCTCTGCCTTGGTTTAGTTGCATTATGGATTCTCAAGCAACACTTGTACTTTACATCATTTATTTGGATAGCTTTGGCATATTTCTGTGTAATTTTAAGCCGTGAAAAAAAATTTCTTCGTATACATTTTTTTTTTAAAATTAAACTAAACTATGTGTACCGTGGTTTTTTCATACATTTGTTTTGGGGTGGGCCAGTAAAAACGTTTGAAAAGCTTAGTCGAAAGAATCAGCATTGATTGCTATCACAAATTTAATATCAAACTATAATAGGTGTTATTAGAATTAACGTGGAATAGGTACCTCCACTAACCGTTAAGGCATCTGTATTTTGACTGCTTCTCAATATATAAAACGACACAAAGCAAATTGTACCTGTAATAGTGATAAAGATGATAAAGGTGATAAAGATTAATGACACTTTTACAACTCCCATGTACGTACCACATTCGATAACATTTAAGTTATACAAAAAATGGTGATGTGATAAATGCAAAGCCTGCACTAAAACTTACATGAGCATTGGATGATTCGTGACTTTCTGTTTAGACAGTTTTGTAAATGTAAAAACAGTTGCAGGCAAGCACGATGCACGGAAACAAGTAAAAACACATAGAATGCATAATTTTGTGGGGCTGAAATTGACCCCTTTTTTTTCAAACGCAGCGCGGAAAACGGTTAACTTTTTTCTCTGGGCTGCATTTGAAAAAAAATGGGTTAATTTCTGCTCTACAATATTAAGAATTTTATGTGGTGTTAGTTTATTTTAATGTGTCACGACTGTAATTGTTTTCAACTACAACTACGCACTTTTATGTTTTAATACATTTTTATAAGGTTTTGAAACTGTAAAATACAAAGTTTAACTAAATGGTTTGAATTTAGTTCAAAACACGTTTCTTTTCTGAGTCTGCAGACTTGGATACGATGAAGTTAATTAATTTGACACATAATGGTATGCATGTAAAGTACACATCTAAACACAGGCAGCTATGCACATAAAAATACAACGAAACAAAGTAACATTAATGAAGCTTATAATCTTTCCATTTGCCTGTCTGACATAAAACATAATAATAAAAACAAGAATTAATTATAATAGCTCAGGGTCACAGCTTTTACCCCCACAATCATTTTTATATTTAACCCACACCATACCCCTATACAAAACACATACATGTATTCCAAACTGAAATTACCAAACCTTGAATGAACGAGTGAAATACTTCGCAATGGACGTTTACTCTGTCAGCAAGACGGAGGCAGTATGTTTGTAAAAATTAAGCCATAGATTCACTTAATTTAACTTAAATTATAATCAATATAGAATCATGCAAATCATACCAAATATTTCAATTTACGTTCGTGTTTTCACAAGCTGGTTGGTTCCATTCGTCATCAAAGAATTTACCAGTAGGCCTACCATACAGTAATAAAAAAAAAAAACAGACTAGAAAAACATTGAATTGAAACTTGTTTCTTTTTTTCTTAGTGGCGCCGAGCATCATACCATTTTCCTTCCAAGGCGATCGTCTTTTCGAAGGTGTCATAGCACGCATATCATGTGTGGTGTATCAAGGTGATCTCCCTATTCAGCTGCACTGGCTCAAGGATGGACAGCCCTTACCGGATGAGCTTGGAGTTGAAGTTAAAACTATCGACGAATATTCTACAATCTTGACCATTCCGGAAGTGAAACCAGCTCATGCCGGCGATTACACTTGCGTGGCGAAAAATTTGGCAGCTACTGCAAACTACTCAGCATCTTTAGTCGTCAATGGTAGGAAATATAGTTATCTTTTTGCAGTGCCTAAGATTAATGTCCTAGATACGAAATGCCGTGTGTGACTCGTTAATGCTGGTAGCATTGCTGGCAACATTGCATAAAATGTAATTCTCCCACGTTGCTTACCTTTCCTGGACAAATTTGCTATGTACAATTTAGTATAAATTAAGTCATCTTGACTTCCAACTACCACGCAAATTACCATTAAAAAACTACCATGCAAACATTCTTTTGACGAAGTAAAATTAGGCATTATGGATCTCAAAGAACTTGTTGATATCCCAATGTAGCTGCAAGAATGTGCATCACAGAAACTGGGGTAATCGTGAAAAAATGCACCAATCAAAGCATGCTTTGCAGAAGATTTGCTTGAAAATAATAAAACAAGTTCGTAAGAAAATTGTTAACTTGCCATTTGGATTTTACCCTTTGATTCGTATTGGCAAGTACCACTTTCACTACCAAGAATTTGAATGTTTTGGAATTATTAGAATCATTATTTTCTTACGTGTTATTTATTATCTTTGGTGTACTTAGATGTTTCAACTATATGCGAACATGAATCATGACGGGTCATCTTTCATGACAGTTTTAGTGCTTTTTTGTCGTTTATGCACAGGGTAACCAACGACATCGAGTGGGTTCTGCCAACAATCATGAGTTGCTGTTGTTGCCGGAGCCCCCAAGACGGCGTTGGTTATTCTGTTTATATCAACCGCATATTGTTTTGAGTCGTGGCTGCAACAAAGAACAAATCGTGCTAAGGTTCTTTAACTGAGAAACGCAACAAGGCGATTGTGCGTTCAACAATGTTTACACAAAGACAGCATCGTTATTGCGTGTTTTCCGGGTGAAAACACGCAATAATTGTGCACCTGTTGATGCATTGTAACTCCCATTCAGTCAACATCAATTCTATTCCTTCGACATCTTTCCGTGCAGGATCATCAAATGTGGGTTCTGTCAACATATTCTTTGCAGGAATGGCTCATTGTTCGAAATTCATGACACAAACCATATGCGTGAGGTACAAAGTTTAAAGGCCGGTTGCCACCAAATTACCATTGCAGCATCTACTAGGCCTATCGAGTTCTCTCTCGCAGGAAGCAAAGGAATGCACAAAGCAAAACTATTAAACGCTATATACAAACAAGCCATGTGACTTCTCAATTATTGTTTAAAAATGTGGTACGCCGTCGTGCACCTGGAAACAAGCTGTAAAGGTTAACGATATTAGTGTCACTAGATGGAGCCACTGAAAAATATAAAGAAATTCTCCAGGCGCCATCCATTGACAGTAATATCTAGCTGGTGACAAGCTTTATAGCTTGTTTCCAGGTGCACGAGGGCATACCAAATTTGAACTCAATAATTAAGGAGTCACGTGGCTTGTTTGTTGCGTTTAAAAGTTTTGCTTTGTGCATTCCTTTGCTTCCTGCGAGAGAGAACTCGATAGGCCTAGATGCCGCAATGCTAATGTGGTGGCAACCGGCCTTTAATAAACCAGGTTAAGTTATTACAAATGGAGTAAACTCAACATTTGCAAATGTACATAACAACAAAGTATCTGAAATGCATTTTTAGTGCCACCTTATTGGACAGTCGAGCCAAACGATACATCGTCTTTCTTGGGTGGATCTGTGCAGTTGCATTGTTTGGCTGGTGGGTTCCCAACTCCTTCAATCAGTTGGTTCAAAGTTCAAGGTAAGAACAATGTTGAATTTGATAATTATAAATTAGTAATTGTAGTTCTGCTGTGTATTGAGCAAAATCTGACTGTGTGATGGGACTAATTCTGAATAGAATGTAATGCAATACATTTTGGATTTTGATTAATTTGAGCAAATTAAAAATAAAGTATCCTGAACCTAAAAATAAATAAAATAAAATAAAATAAAAGTAAATGTAAACCTAAAAGTAAATTCAGAATTCGGAGGATAGGTTAGGTCTTTTAGTATAGCCTATAGTAAAATGATTCTAAAATGACCTTAAAACGATTTTAAATTTCTGTGAACAGAGATTTGACTCATTTCCTTAAAATTCAAATAGCTGTCCACAGAGGTTTAAAATAATTTTTTACTTACATCTACTCAATGGCGGTTTCTCCTTTAAAGCTGCTAGCAGTATAACGGCTTCTTTAAAGAAAAAAAAATATTAAATTGCGTGATATCACACAAAACCAAGAGACTGATTGTGTCTAATCTTAAATTAAAAGTTTATTTGAAACAATTGAGTAACGCTCAAACTAGGAACAAGGAACTGTGCACTAGGAAATGTCAGAGTAACAGAAATTGATATATTTGCACTGCACCGATATTTTGTTGTTGTATGTGTGCAGCTTGAAAGATAGTGACCGGGACACTTTCAAATACTAAAATATTAGACAATACTACTAAATTTATTATAATTATAATCCGTTCATTTGTATTCCCGAACTGTTTGTGTAATCACTTTGTTTTGTTATGGTTTATATGCACAATTACTAACCCACAACAAAATGTAAGAAAAAAGAAAGCCCCCCCCCCCCACAACGAACTGCAAGTGATGTTTAGTTAACGGTTGGTAACAGTGCCACAGAATGCAAGATTATTAAAATCTTGGTTAGGACGTATGTCACATTAAATATATGTAATAGCAATATCAAACTGTAATATGGAAAAATTGTTTGTTAATTGCTGTTAATCTATCTTTAACCCAGGACGTAGCATGCTTGAATCATTGCATATCATGTATGCAACATTAAATTAATGTACAGTAATATTCAATACGTTTTATATTTTTATTGCAATATTATACTGAAATATGTTTAAAGTTTTTACATCCTTAGTTGTGTTTAGCTTTATTATTAACCAGACACATAGTACTTTTTTTGTCATTACACATCAACTGTCATTTAATGTGTGATGCAGCAAATTCAATAATATTATAATCAATGAAATAGTTAACATTTTTTACATTTTTATTGTAATATCCAAACTACAATACGTTTACAGTTTTTGCATGTGGGCCCCTGTTTTTTTGTTTTTAACCCTTCTTCAACCCAACACGTAGTAACGCTTGGATCATTACGTATCATCTGAGACTTAATCTGTGATCTTCTTGAAGGAACGTTTCCTCGCGGCAAGAAAAAGAAGTTAGATCAGAGCGAAGATTATGGGATACTCCCCAATGGAACGTTGTTTATCCAGCACGTGGATGATCCTCACAACGGGTACTATTTCTGCGAGGCACAGAACGGAATTGGACAAGGAGTCAGCAAAGTGGTTCGTCTCGTTGTACACCGTAAGTTGGTTACTTGCCAAGATATAGATTTTCTTTCTCCCACACCCCAAACAATGATATCAGCACGAAACACGGATTGTGCCTTTTCTGCAATCTACCCAAGCACACAAATTGCTGATCGGATCACAACTAAAGGGCAACTAAATACAAATACAAAATAAATTGCTGAACCAATGATGAGATAGGTTGTAGTTTTTTCCAGTCCATCTTGTTTGTGAGGTAATGCTGTTTATTTATTCATTAGTCCTCAAAATTGTGCTGCAAAGTTGAAACTCATGGGATTTTGTGTAAATCCTTTTTTAAAGAACGAATATAGTAATTCTTTTTGTAAATATGTTGTGATGTTTTTGTTTTCATCTAACATTAATTATTGGAACTGATCATTGTTTAAAACACTACAGTTTACAAGTGTGAGTAAAATTTTAGTAGCCGTATGAAACTTGGCAATATTTCTTTTCAATTAATCATCTATTGTAAAATACTTAAAATTTTATGAAAGTGCAATTATCACCCAATAATTTTAAATAATTTGCAAAATGTGTCTATTATCATCAAAATATCCCTGAAGGCAACTTAATAGAAAAGGAAAAACTTTGAGTTGTATTGACCAATACTATGTCAACGTCAATTAACACGAATCTGTGACAATTCAAATTAAAAGTGCAAACACAGTGCTTACATAGCACCAGTGCGCTTAAAGGAGAGGATTGCTGCGAGATATTAGGAGGCCTAACAGTTCACGGGTAACTGCGAGTACTGGGGCATCAGATTTGATAGGCATCCTGGTCCCAGCTGTACATCTCTGGCTTCGTACAGACCCGGGTTCGATCCTGGGAAGGGAAGTGTATGTGTACGGGTTTTATCCGGTTGTTTCCCAACCGTTGCACGAGGGTTTTCTCTGGGTACTCCGGTTTCCTCCCTCACGTGGCAAAAAACAACTGTCGTAATGGTGGTACCTCTTTCACTTAACATCCGGGGGAATTTGGTGGGTGGATGATCGTGCATCGTCTCTGTATTATTATTATTATTATTATTAATGATGATTATTGGTTGGTTGCTGTTAGATGTTGCTGGTTTGGGCTCTTGTATTTAGTGCTCAATTTGTTATTTTGGGACCTCTCTTAAAACCACTGGGTGAGTGTTTCTGTTACATGAAGTACTCTGGATCACTTGGACAATGTTTTGTTTGCTGGAAATGCCTCTGGAGCTGAGCTATGAGTGTTTCAAGATTAGTGTTTACATCTGAGGTATGGGGGCTGCCATCTTGAATCCTATTACCCAATACAAAGTGAATTGCCGGTTCAAGTCTTGCTGTAGGACTTTTTTCGAGTGACTTTTTTTTTTTTTTTTTTTTTTTGGTGGTCTTAGGGTCGGGGATGTACGTAGGGACCCCCTGATCCCTTTCACTACATTTTTGGAGTTTTTAGGATTTTTTTTTTCACCTCTTTTTTTTTCCGTTTTAACCTGCTTCTGATTT
>JAHWFP010111471.1:0-17197 GCA_023313725.1 Lithobius niger
AGCCAGTGGCAGAATGTAACTGTCAATTATTTACTAGTTTGTAGAATACTTTTTTAGGAATCAAACTCCCTAACTCATATATTTTATAACCCTTATTAAAAGCTAACTTGACACTAAAGCATCCAGTTTTTTTTCTTATAGGAGTTCAGAAACTTTTTTTGGAAATCTCCATTCCAGGCAGTTGACGGTGTGAGCCTAAGTATGTATAAAGGCGAAATATTTGTATTGCTTGGTCACAATGGTGCTGGGAAATCTGTGACCATGAATATGATAACAGGTACTTGGTTTACTATTTTACTATTTCACGTCTAGCTATTTTGATAAAGTCACACCCATGCGAAACTTTCATTCTGTATGTTCAGGTATATACGTCCCAACGAGTGGTACAATCACCATTAACGGGTATGACATCCTGGAAAACTTAGACAAAGCACGTCAAGGTATTTCCTTCTGCCCTCAAGCTAACATGTACTTTCCTGAGCTGACAGTTTTACAGCACTTTATTTTCTTTGGAAAGGTACGTGTCATACGATCCATATTTGTAGCACATCACGGACGTGGCTTCTTCAATGCCAGAGACCGATTTCAATTTAGAATTAAATCTGAAACAAACGTTAGGCTTATACATGGTATTAAATCTTAAGATTTGGTTTTTTTTTTTTAAATGAGCAGTTGGTCCTGTACACGATATTGATAGGCTGACGAATATTTCAGTTTCTAAATTTCAAGATGCAGTGCCTTATTTAGGTGTACTTTTGGAACAAGCCATGGATGACCACCATACTGAATTCGTCATTGAAGTACTTACTAACAGCCAACCAGTTAGCGAAAATTTCTAAAAATTTAGCGTTATTCAGTTATAAATTATGTCGAAACAATAAAACGATATGCCATTAACATATAAAGGTTGTTATGGAATGGTTGAATTTTAACCTTAACTGTCGTCATCTTACAAATGCTATGACAGTGTACCATGCTGTAAGGGAAATCTTGCAACTATCGAGTACCAACTGTCAATGGGGGCGCGGAATTGTACCGACACGGAGTTACGTTAACTCCGGAATTTTCATAAATACTGACCCCTTTGTCGGACCCGGAATTACAGTAACTCCGGATCTGTAATTTGCGTTAAAAGTGTCTGAAACAATCCGGAATTGTAATAACACGGAATTGTAGTAACACGGTTTCTTATGTTATATGTATAGCCGCAGCGAGTCAGGAGTTACGGTAAATCAGGAGTTACGGTAAATCCGTGTTACCACAATTCCGGATTCTTTCAGACACTTTTAAAGCAAATTACGAATCCGGAGTTACTGTAATTCCGGGTCCAACACGGGGGTCAGAATTTTAAAAAATTCCGGAGTTAACGTAACTCCGTGTTGATACAATTCCAGCGCCCCCTATCAACTAGAGTGAATGTCGTACGAGACGGGCATTACATCTATTCTCCTCTGCTTAAATACCAAAATAAGGGAGTGGGCAAGCGATGCAAATAAGTAAGAACTCGAGAACCGATGCAACCATTTTCGTCCTGCACCACACAAGACAAACCATTGTCCCCAATCCGCGGGCAAGTCATTGTCTGTGCGACACGGATTTACTTCCCTATAGGGCAGTGACACAACCTTGTATTATTTTATATAAATCTATGCTGGAGCCAGTAACTGGGATAGCTGCAAGGGTCACTGGAGGGAGAAAAGAAGGGTGTCTTACTGAAGATAATGCTGTTAAGAGTGGATTTCTTAGACCTATAATGCGCGATTTTTGTCGATTTGTTGGCAGTTGCTGACATTTTTAAGCAAGTGGAATCTTTATTTTCCAATTACAACCTAGCAGCATAAGGGATTGGAGAAAACATTTTTTTAAGCCTATGAAATCTGCTCTCAAAGCACTGCCTTGACTAGAAGTGCCGTTGTTTAACCCTCCATTTTAATCTAGTGCCCCTTGCAGTTATCTCTCTTGTAGCCAATATGACGTCACATGATGCTGCTCTATACATTTGGCCGTGAGGATTGCTTGGGAATAGTGCAAGGAAAGGTTATTTACAGTTACTCTTCATTTACTAGCATGCAGAAGACTTTACTAGCAGACAAAAGGTACCAATTACAGCTGTCAGGTATTTTTCAGCTAGATATGATGCCATTCTGCTGAGTAACACGGCTTCGGTGGCAATAGGGTCGGATTAATGGTACTGTTAATGAAAAATGTGTGGTTTTAGTTAAAGGGCTTGACAGGATTCGAACTTCAGGATACAGTGATGGAGCTGATAACGCGACTGAGTCTGCACGGAGAATACAAAAAAAGAGTTTGGCAGTTAGCCGGCGGACAAAAGCGACGGTTGCAGTTTGGTCTGGCTGCTATTGGGGATTGTCAAGTAAGTAAACTTATTTAAGAATTAACAGTATTTAATGCTCGGTGGTGACCTCACGCTAATACATCCCCATGCTAAAAGTGTAGTCGTTATATACGGTTAATCTGAAAACACACACACGTCACAGTGGGTTAATTTTGATAACCCACACTTTTTTGATAATCTAACACTTTTTACGTGGGTGTACACAACTCCTGCTCCACCATGTGACATATGACCAGACTTTTTAAAAACCCTATACAACACAAATGAAACCAGCATAAACAGGCACATTTACAACCTGCAACATTTTTCTTTCTAGCCTAACACAGGAAAAAAAAAACACTCGCGTCCTATGCTAGACCCCCACCCACGGAGGAATGGCCCAACCCGCAATATTTCGTTCCGACGGTACGAAAACTAGGCTACTGACACTTCCTAAACGCACCTAAAAAGCTACGAGACTCAAGCGAATAGCGCATTTTATACACTCATCTTATAAATAGTTAGAAAAAAATACAGTTTTACCTTAAACACAAACATTGGTATTACGCAGCGTCTCTCCCCTTCGGTCGGCCTTCATACACAGGAAGCTTCCAACCCCGTTTCAAAACCGGAACTTCCGTTCAGGAATTTACATAAGTCGCATGTAGAAAATCTTAAATTCTTGAAACAAGTCTTTAAAAAACTCTTAATAACACGATAAATTAGCTCGACGTCACACCTGAGTATTAAAATACATATCCGTGAGTCCTTGTCGATTTAACGGCTATAATTTCTCATGAGCTCGAAACGGCTAGTCCACTGTCTCGGGGGTGAAGGGAAAAACTCGTGGGCGCCGCCCACTCGTGTTTCCCTCCACCCCCTCGATATTGGACTAGCCGTTTCTTGCTTGCGAGCAATTATAGCCGTTAAATCGACAAGGACTCACGGATATCTACTACTTATTGAGCTATTCAGGTTCCTAAGAACAAAAAAGATCAACAGAAGTGCATTATCTCGGATTCTGAAACCCGGCAAAATAGAACAGAGGTTCTATTCCATTACTCTTAAGTCTTACTTTAAGTTGAGAATGTAACACTAAAAAATCTTGATATTTTTAAATCTTGATAAGAGGAACACTGTTAAAACAAATATGCAGTATTTTAGGCATATAGGCCGAAAGTACGATGTCGAATGCGTTTGGTTTTATCTGCTTTAGAGGAAGCATACGCATAGTTTCGAACAAATTGTAAAAGTAATAAACTTAGGTCTTACTGCAAAGTTGGTCTAATGTACGCAAAAAAGGGGCAACAGATAGCTCTTTTGATTCTGTGTACAATTTCGAAAAAAAATTGTTAACCCTTATTTTAAAGTATGTCTACTGTGGGAAAAATAAATGGCTATGTAGATCTATTTATTCTAAGAATTAAGTAAACTGTTCATTTCTGTATGATGTAGAAATTTAGGCCTATTAAATATATTTGTCGATCTAACATGCTAAACCAGGCGGTAAGATAGCACTTCTCATTTTAGCTAAATTAGCAAAAACTTCGTAGTAAATATATGGGAATGAAGGTAGCAAAAACGTCACTCCGTGTCAAGCACGCTACTCCCACAATGACAGGTAAATAAGTTAATTAATAATTTTCAGCTGTATAAATTATTTTTTGGCTTTTGTCGCACCTTCATTTGAGAGCTTGTCACTCTATTTAATTACTTGTTTACTAAATTAATGTACCATCAAGAAAGAAAGGCAAAGCGGTGAAAGCACTTTTGTAGCATGATAAAATGGGAAGACACTGTATGTGGAAAAGGCAGAGGAAAAGGCAGAGAATTTGTGAGGATGGAGGTAGTAAAAAGGTACTTTATTATTTATTTTCAGCAATTTAAATCAGTTTTCGGCCTTCGTCACGCCTTGACTGAAACAGAGCTTGTCACTCCGTTGAATCCACCTGTTTGTGCCACTGGCACATCGTCCAGATAGACGTGAAGAGATGATACAACTTTTGTGGCATGAACGTGTTGCGTGCCATTGGTGGAGTTGTGCTTGTTACTACCTCCATCACCACAAATACACTATGAAAGTTGACCTTTTCCTGACATCAGTTTCATCGTGTGTTGTCAAAATTTCTTTCAGCTCTTCACGTTTCTATCTGGGCGGTACGTTAGTTTCTTCAACAAGTGAATTCGCCAGAGTGACCAGCAATCAGGATGTTGCCAGTGCCGAAAGGTGATTTAAATGGATGAAAATTAAAGACAAAGGTAAAGAAGAAAGACGGCGTGGAGCAATGGGTTAGAGACACCCACATCCCCCTCCATCCCCCCAGAAAAAGAACTCTAGTGGCTTACCCCCTCCACGCATCATGGTGGGCCTTAAAGCATGGCAGCTTGGGTGCTGAAACTACAGAAACCAGCCGATAATTCCTAGGGTTAGCCACCCGCTCATAGAATATGCGTTGTCTATTTTGACCTGAGATAACTTTCCCCGCATTTTGAAATGACGTCCTCGAGTACTGTTAGGTCCGAGAAGAAAAAATTGGAATAATCAATATCGAGAAGGCGATGAAGAAGCTGGTAGGTAAGAATACCATCTCCTTTATCAAACCCTTCTTCTATGGTCGGCAAATGGAGGTGCTGAAGACGGTTAGAGTAGTAAGCATGACGATTACAGTTGGAAGTGCATGGCGGAAGATGTCATTGGGGAAGTGCTTGTCAGGAAGTTACCGTTTACTAGTAAAAACTCTACATTTCTGTTTTCTGAAATAGGCTAAAGGAGAAAGGACGTTTTTATAAAAGTTTAAAATAAAAGTTAGTAGACCTATTTAATTCTCTTGTAAAGATTGCTCTAATGCGGGAATTTCAAAATGGTTCAACATGGTACTCCCAGTGAGCATATATATATATATATATATATATATCCATTTTTTCACTTTACTATATGTGACAAAGGGTGCTTGATTATCAATAAAGTTATTTTTTAATGTTTCTTTAAAAGAGATATAGAATAACTAAACACACATCGTTATTAATAACTTTTTTGCACATTTTTTTTCTTTCAAATTTGTCTTTCTATATTTCTAACTAAGTTTACTAATTATGATGTTTAGGATTCATAAACCTTTACTTTTTCCTAATCATTATGATCATACTGTCTGATTTTTGGAGTCATTAAAATTACATCCTATCACCAAACCAATGATATAACTTCTGAATGACTTCTGTCACAGACAGATGGGTTACTAACATAATGTGCTGAACTGCGACAACGCAGCCAGGGTCCCAGCAAGTTTTATTTAATATTTTTCTCACCACAGCATTCTCAGCATTGCCATTGTACTTTCCTCCCATTCTCTCCGTGTTTTTTCGTTCTATCGTGCTGTTGTATCTTTGTCGGCTGTCGAACCGTCAACCCGTTTCTAAAACATCAGCTTGCGTACCTTTCCTCACTGAAACTCGTGGTAGGAGTTTCAATTCCCGAGTTCGACACGAAGGGAAAACACAGTGTCAGGCCCCCGGCCAGTGTTGAAGGATTGTGGATGGTTTGGGGTTCTTTCCCTGGTGTGAAATGGAATTCAGTTCACAAAGCTGGTTTTTTTTCAATAGTTAAAGAACAAGGACCTTTTTTTCAGTTTTTGAAAAAAAGGAATAGGTTTTAAACCATGCATCTTTGCCAACAATTTCGTTATCTGAATGAATCTATAACAATCAGTTGTGCGCCTCTGCAATATTCCTAGCCACAAAGTCTGTTTGTTTGTTTTATCGAGCGCACAAATGTATCAGTTCTCGAATATTGGCACAAGAGAGATTGCCTGTTTCTATAGTTTAGTGACACCGCCTCTTTTTCTATCTTCACCCCCATTTTAGCAAAAAACCAAGCTCAACTACTGGCATTCGAAGTTTTCAATAAATCACTGCATTTATTGCAAATTGTTTTATTAATATTATTATGTATATTAATTGATAGTCCTGGCCATTGGTAACGTCCCTTAATGACACTTTAACTAAAAAATTTAGGCTACCCATAAATTTATATTTCAACTTGGATGAAATAATTTTCTTTTGTCATAGATGCTTGTACTAGATGAACCTACATCCGGAATGGACCCGGAATCGCGAAGATTAGTTTGGGATATATTGCTTGAAAAGCGTGAAACATGTTGTATTTTGCTTTGCACACACTACATGGAAGAAGCTGATGCTTTGGCCGATCGTATCGCCATCATGGCCAATGGTAAAATAGTTGCTTGTGGATCAACGATGTTTCTACGAAGTCTCTTTGGTAAGGAAAAAAATATGAAAATACTTTGGAAAATGTAATCACGGCCTGTGAAATATAGACAGTGGAAATGTTTCCTTTACTACTTTATAAGGTTTTATGTATTAGTTTTCAAATAATAAGTTATTTTGATGGTCGATAGACACTGTTCATTTTCTATGTATATTATTTTTTAGTTTTCCTATTTTTAAAACCTGTATTGTTTTATATTTTATTGACTTTAGATTAAATTTTTTGCATTTTATATGTGAAGCTGGTCTTAGTGACCAAATTTTACAGTATTTTGCTTGCCTACCTTTCCTGTTCATCCTAGCCTATGTAACTAGCAATGTCATCGGAGACCTTATGGTGCCTGGTAGGTCTAACCTTGGTGGTAAGGCAGTCGTGTCCCTTTCCATCCTGTTACTGAACAAATTAATTCTTGTTTTATCTTTTTTTTTTTAATATAGGCTGGATGTTAGTGGCAATTGTGCCCTTTCCAGTCCTGTTGCACTTTTTGGAAAGATATAAGATAACTGAAAAGAATGTTACATTCTAACAGTTAATGATTCGATTCAGTATTTTACTGAAATAAGTGAAATGATTAGTTCGTGTAATATTTTCCCAACGTATTAGCTTGTTGTATAACATTTATGTAACTTGTTTGTTGTTGCAGGGGCTGATTATATCATGAAAATCACCAAAGCTTTAAACTGTAATTCTGGGGAAGTTATTGAATATGTTCGTCGCCATGTACCTGATGCTGTTATTGACACTGAAACTCGAACAGAAATCAGCATTGCTTTACCGGTTGAGGATAAATCTAATTTTGCTTACCTATTTCGTGACGTAGAAAATCATCTGGATGAACTCCAAATCATCAACTTTGGACTTGGAACTAGAACTCTCGAAGAAATATTCCTTAGGTATGGATGGCATTCGTGAATTACAAGACCAAAAATTCAGTAAGTTTAGGTTCACCAATGTTTCAGAACATAATCGTACCGAAAATCACGTATCACAAACCTCTACTACACTGACACTGCCACAAATATTTCATCACCCATAATAAATCACCCATGATTTTTTGTGTAAAGAAAAGGGTGCATTTTCCTTGATTTTATTCTTACTATTTCTGTTACTATTTGTTATATTTGCAAGAGTATATGAACAATCAGGCAGACGGTTATCAGGAGGATCAGACGAAATGATGAATGCAACGCCTCCAGACGAAATGATGAATGCAACGCCTCCAGACGAAATGATGAATGCAACTCCACCAGACGAAATGATGACTGCAACTCCATCAGATGAAACGTTTACTGAAACTCCAGAAGGTATGTACACTCCTTTTCATAAGAAACTCAGACTTTTATATGCTGTACAATAAACAATACTGAATAGTCAGCAATAATGGAAGTAATGCATTCTGCCTAACTTGCAATGCTAATAAAATCCTTAATATATTTAGTGTTCGTGGTCAGACCAACTTAAGGGAAAGCAATTTTGACATACCCACAAACACACCAAAGCAAAAACACAAGTCAAGTAAACCCTACCCTCCTAAATATTGGTAAAGCCACCCTATAAGCATAGACACAAAACATTAAACCTCAACCTTCCAAACTCTGTAAACCTGCATCAGGAAAACTAGCATAAAGAAAATTGTTTTCCAGTAACCTTGAATATGAAATCGGGTGTGTGTCTTTAAATATTTTTATTCAGTTGAAGGAGAGTGGGCCTGCTTAACTTGAATATGGTGTTGCCAAAGAAAACCTCGGTAATGTAATCTAATAATTTTTTTATAAAGATTATGAAGGCAACGCGAAGTCAGTTAAGAATGACTTATGTCAACAGTAATTTACAGTTAATTAAAACATTTCTTACACAAACTAAAGTAAAGCAACAAGATTACAAAAGGTTTATGGGTAATCTATGTGTAGCGGTAAATACACATCCATCCAAAAACCAAAACTGGTAAAAGAGAAGTCGCAAGTTTTCCAAAAAAGGCCAGCCTTTGAAAGTAGTAATACCATTCAACCATGGAAAGGCCGCCAGGGTTAATCCTATTAGCCAAGTTAATCACACCTACTAATAGTTCGAAAGTTAAATGAAAACTAGAATATTGCTAAATGAAGCAAGCAGTCTGCATTAAAGACTGGCCTTGTGAGGAAACACAATACACTAGTCTGAGAAAGAAAGAAAAGACTACTTCCCCGACTGGAACTCGAACCCAGGACATCCCGTTTACTAGCCGGGCAGTCTAACCACTGCGCTACCGGGGCGGGTACTGGCTACAGGCTCCAGCCGAGCTAAGTAGCTGTTCAATCTTTCTCAGTGGTGACCTAAAGATCACAAACAAACATAGAAATAATGGCCTCCACAATAGAAATAATGCAAGTAGTAAATAAATAAAGAAATCACAAGGTAAAGGGTAAATGAAGCAAGCAGTCTGCAGTAGTCTTTTCTTTCTTTCTCAGACTAGTGTATTGTGTTTCCTCACAAGGCCAGTCTTTAATGCAGACTGCTTGCTTCATTTACCCTTTACCTTGTGATTTCTTTATTTATTTAGAATATTGCTACTAGCGGTAGCAATCTTCTAGTTTTCATTTAACGTCCAAAGTAGTATTCAGTGCGATTAACTTGGCTAATAGGATTAACCTTGGCGGCCTTTCCCTGGCTGAATGATATCACTGCTTTCAAAGGCCGACCCTTTTTGGTTGTTTTTCGACTTCTCTTTTACCAGTTTTGGTTTTGGGTGGATATCACAACTTTCATAGGCCTGTGAATACAAAGAATCACAGGTCTAATCGTCACCTCTACCTTTTTTTTGTCTAGAGGTATTTTATGTCTATAAATTTTCTCATTCATTATTTTCGCATTTGCCATTGCCCAATTAGCTGTTACATCAGCCAAAGTGAGACGGTTTGGTTTATCGTATGCGTATGTTTCACATGTTTAAGTTTGTTCAATCCCATTTTTGAGCCCACTGGCTAACAAACACTGAATTACCAGTGGAGTAATTAACGGGGGGGGGGGGGGGGCCGGGGGGGCAAGTGCCCCCCCCCCCCAAAAAAAAGAAAGAGTCGAGAGTAGGCGTAGAAAAATTTATTCGTTATTTTTATCAAAATCTTTATTTTTCCCATGCAGCCATGTTTAGTAAAGGTAAATTATTTGCAACAAATTATCAGTAATGCCAAAGTTGAAAGACTAATAAAAAATAGGGGGTCAGAAATCCTGCGTCATTCATTCAATACAAACCCACTCTCATTTTTCAACGAATTGATTACTCGCCAGTCGCAATGGTGAGCCGATTTTTTTTGTGTTGGGGGTTTGAGCCTTGCTATACAGCACGACCTGTATTTTGGATGCGCTAATCATGGTGTTCTTACTGGTGTTTATACGCCTATGTGTACGTCCCCTGGTTGCTGGTTGTATAATTTTATTGTTCTTGAAAATCGAAGTTGACGCACGTTTTCTAGCAACGCCATCATCGACTTTTCTTGATTTCTCCACTCTCGTTTTCTCAACCACGCATTATTAATTTTCCTTTCCATTCTTATGTTCTTATTATATTGCAAGAATATCAGTAAACATGGCGAGATTGTGTACAGGGTGCAACTGAAAGGTCTGGCCAAAACCTCCAGGGTGTAGCCCATGATCGATAAACAAGACTAAAGAGCCGGAAATGTACGCGTCCGGAAATGCACCCGTCTTTGGTTACAGCCCCCCCCCCCCCCCCCCATCAAAGTTAGGGATAAAAGGGTGAAACTTTCATAACATAACTTTCCACCTAATACATCCAAATCAATACAGGCTAGTACATCATTTTGGGAATTACAGTGCTTTGAGTTATTGTGGTTATGAGATCTCAAAACGTTGCGGATGGGGCAGTATGGGGGTGGGGAGCAAGTAGAAGAGTCTTTACTGAAACAAACGTCACATAGCCAATCAATAGCAGTAACTAAAGGGTCTAGCCAAACCTTAATGACGGATCCTAGTGCACATCAAAACAAGACGAAAGACCATGAAAAACCTTCTTTTTCAAGTTACATAACTCCAGTAAGCCTTTCTGGCTATCTTATCTGCAAAGCAGATGTTGTGGCCAGAATTGACAACGAAAACATGGCCACCCAGATACAGCATTACTGGCATTGCTGGGAAACGTTAATACAGCCTAAAGTGCGGTAGTACACCTCTTTCTTTCATTAAAGCTACTTCAGAATCCCCCCCCCCCTTCCCTCAACTACCTTACTCAACCTCCCTACCACCATACAGCCCCATCCACACAGAGTTGTACGATATCAAATTTCCATTTACATTATGAAGTAATGAAATTGCAAGACGGTTGTGCCAACTGTATTGGCTTGGGAAGAGTAGGCGGGAAGTTAAAGGAAAATCCACATTTTGCCCCTAACTTTGGGGGACTGCTGTAACTAAAGACTCGTGCATTTCCCAGGGCTGTGATTCATTCCGAGTGAAAGAGGAGGAAAATAGATTAATTTTGGAGGTTTTAGGTGTTTTTAATGCATTTTTAGGTAGGTTACAAAGCTCAAAAAGGAGGAAGAAACTCATCCCCGATTTCCGGACCCATGTTCATAAGATTTGTTTAGTTTTTTATAAGGATCCAGAACTTTCATTTACACCCTGTATATCTTAATTGGGTATATCCTAATATACGGCAGGAAGTTGCATATGCATTGGGGGGGGGGGGGGTGTACTGAAATACGGCACTGAAAAAACAAAACATATTCTTGGCACGCTACTGCCCGAAGGGGGCGTAAAAATGTGTAATTTGCCCTTCCCCCAGAAAAAATATTTATTTATGCCACTGTAAATTACGTTCGCTTCGGTCACTCAATCAGCCAATCCCCCTTCAGTTGCCCCTCCAAAGTAATCACGCAATGAAGCTGAAATTGCTCACTAATCACAATTAATCTTATCTACTTGGACGATCCAAGGTTTTCCCACTGTTTATAATCATGGTTTGCCATTGTTAAACCAATGGTAAATTGGGATCAACCATTGTTATCCAAAGATTGAAACATGGTAAAAGTCTCCTGTTACCATGGTAACTAGTGATCATGGTTTTGAACGAGGTTTAACCAAGTGTAAATTGGGACCACCCATGGTTTAACCATGTTTACCCATGAACTACCCGTGTTTAACCATGGTTGACCATGATCATTTTTGCTGGGGGTGGCATCACACTATAGCATATGTCAACCGAAGCCATCAAACTCGGCACATTACTAAGACATACTTCTTTGAAAAAATTTACTGTTTTCCTACTTGAGTGGACCCTGTGCTCACGATCTGGATTGTGTTTCAAATATTCCTGGCAATGATAGATTCCCAGTCTCCTTTCTGTTGCAACTCCGTAGTTTAGTTACGATGGTGTATTCTTGTACCTTAGCAATCACATACTATAAAACTCACTGATCACATAAAACTTCAATTTTCAAATATCACTTAATGTAAACCTAACTGAACGGTATCCAACCAGCAACCAAGGTTAGTTTAATAGACATGTTATAATAGGCTGTTGGATAACAATACAAACAATTGTTAACAACAATAATTTTGCATTTACGTGCCCCTTACTTCAGGGCCACGTGCTTCTATAGCTGCAATCCCCATTTTACAAACAAGCACTCTCCCGTACTACTCTTTACCTCTGCCAAAATTTAGATATGCAATCTTTTCCTAACAAGGCGTAGACATGTTTTTATACTCTATGAGAATTTACGTGGGAGCCCTGACTAGCTAGCTAGCCAGCCAGTAACACAAATCAACTTTATTGACGGCACGTTTTCTCCACAAAGGACACCTTCCCAAACTTTAATGTTGTGGTATTCTTCGTTACTGGACCCAAGATACCTGATTCCAACGATTTCTACTGCATGGGGAATATACACCAACATGCTCAAATCATGTATAAGCTGGTTACAGTTAAAAGACATAGTCTGCTAGTGAACCGCCAGCTGACAAAAATTACACAATATTAACGATTACGCTCTAACAATTAAGCTCCAACTACAATAAATCATCTACTTGATGGCGACACACTAGCATGTGGCTAGATTATCTACACAACTTCCTTTGGATTCAACTAACAAGTCCTTACATTTGTTTACAATCACAATTTCATGACAAATAATAATAATTGTTAATATGTAGAGTTAAGATTTCAAAGCCATAGAACCATCTGTTTGTTTTTTAGTTCATTGTAAGTGTTTATTTTTGTAAGGGGTTTAGGTATATCATTAAAAATGTTAATTGTATAGCAGCTTTAATGGTAGCATTATTGATTCTTTCCCTAAATTTGATTTTGCTTTAATCGTCCAGTTTAGTTTTTAGCCGAACGTAGTTTTTAATCATTATTGTAGTTAAATAAATTATTAATATTTAAAATCGTACTTAATTTTCATATTTCATCGGTTTTTGATTTCCCTTAATTTGCTACAGTATACGTATCTAATGGTCAAAGGTGTGGGCGTAATAAATTAATAAAGTAATAGATAAGATAAGACAAGATAATAAGATTAGGTAAGTTAATAACCAGGAAAAAGAGGTGATAGTAGAGGTGAAAGAAGGTTGTATTAAGTCTATTGAAGCTGTAGGTAGTTTTATCCTAAGACTATTAAAATACATATTAGCGCAAAGGATTTGTGTACAGGTGTTAACTGAAAACTTAAATATAGAGATTTAAACTGTTGAGATCCTTCTACTCCTCAAATTATTAA
The DNA here is from genome assembly GCA_023313725.1 of Lithobius niger. Taxonomy (NCBI): domain Eukaryota; kingdom Metazoa; phylum Arthropoda; class Chilopoda; order Lithobiomorpha; family Lithobiidae; genus Lithobius; species Lithobius niger. The sequence goes on from JAHWFP010111471.1 coordinate 13,334, forward strand.
ACTTAACTTTGTGGAACTCGGTAATTTGTATGCCATTTGGAAAATTTGTAAGAATGTTACGAAGGAAGGAAGTGGGAATTTAAAGTATTTAGCAGAATATTAGGATGTTTTTAAAATGTTACATAATTATTTGTGAACAAAATTTTTTGCAAACAATATTCCAATTAAAAGGATTTATGGTTAATTTACTTAAGCTTGAAAGGTATTGTTTCCCTATAGTTTTTGGAAGGTATTAGTTGAGGTTTTATACTAAATTTTAGTGTAGTTTTATTAGAGAGGGGTTTTCAAGATTTCTGTTGGTGTGTTCCACTACAGAATTTTGTCGTATTGAAGTTCGAGTCCTTTAGCATAGACCTCAGTTTTCTTAACAGTGAGGTAGCTTAGCGACAAAATTCGATAGAATTAGGACTTGGCGGACAAAAACATTAATTTTTTGTGGCTTAGTTAGTGTGTAGGCAATAAGAAAATGGGCTGCTCCACACAATCTGAACGTGTGCGAAAATCGAAACTTTCGATTCGATTTTAGCCAAGCTTCAAACCTGGGGCATTGATTTCAACACTGTTCGCGATAATGGTGCAATTCTTGTGAAAGCTTTGAGAGACTCTCCATTCTACGACATAAGTTATTTTGCACATACACTACAACTTACAATACATGATGCGCTAACAGCAAGTGAAGGGCTTCATTCCTTATTGCTTAAAAGCAAACGCATTGTGTCACATTACCACCAAAGCTGTGTAGCAGAAGAACGATTGCACAAACAGCAAGAGTTACTCGGCAAGCCAGTTCACAAGTCGGTAACCTCGTGTCCGACTCGTTGGAATTCGGAGTACCAGAAGACGGCAGGGCAAGTGGAACAACGGGAACCAATATCTGCAGACTTGGCGTCTTTAGACGTAGACAACCTGACTGTTAGCAGAATGGAAATCGGCCAATGGTTTCATTAAAGTCTTGAAACATTTTGAAGATGCACCTGCGGAAGCATGAGGAGAAGCGTACGTCACATTATTTCTTAAAATTCCTCTGGTATACAGCATTCGAGAAAAACAGCTGGAGTTTTTAGGCGATCTTTCATCCTAAGGCCAAGGGGTGCTGTTTGATAGAAAGTTACTGTCTGCATTGAACCAGAGGTTTCCTGACTACAGAACTGCATTCCCGGACTGTGTGTGTACTATGGTGGACCCAAGATACAAGGACGTCCTTTTCAAAGCATGTGAAACCGAAAATGCAGTCGACCTAATGAAAAGTTGTTGCCAGGACAATCGGTTGCTTGAAAGGTGTTTCAATAAAATGCTGCCAAATAATAAATGCACAGTTGAGCAACGTCAGAAAGACTCTGCACCTACTTCATTGTTGTCACTAGTTGAATGACTGAGAAGAAAACGAGATTAAATGGAGAACCAACTTACTTTACTTTATTTCAATATGCGCTACAGCGCCGTACAGGCTATGTAGTAAAGTTATATGTTATACTGTGCACACTAGTAAATAAATAACAGAGAAAAGAAAAATATACATTTGAGAAACAAATTACGATTCAAAAATATAAATGAACACATGTTACCATATGAGCCACCAGAGTGGTGGCAAATTTCTTTTAGTCATTTAAACTATGTAATAAAGAAACAGTAACAGGAATAATAATTTTAATTATTTACAACAATAACAATCGACTATGCTCAACATCAAGTTTAAGAAATATGCAATCACCCCCAAAAAGAAAATGTAAGGAAAAAGCAGGGGGGGGGGGAGAAGAAAAACACTACACCCTGATTACGATTCACCAGCGTAGGAGAATTTCCAATTTGTATTTTCGGAAACATACACATCCAATCTGTTTTTAAATGTATTTCGCTTGGGGCAGCCACAACAAATTCAGGGAATGCGTTCCAGTGAGAAATAAGGCGTGAAGAAAAAAAACCTTTTGCTTGATTTTTATGGACAGTAGGTTTAGTTAATTTGTGTGAGTGGCTTCTTGTGGATGTAATATGGTACCTGGTGAAAAGAGCTGCAGTTTCTGGGCCACCGTAATTGGAGATTAAGATTTTATAGAGTGTGAGTAGATTTCTGCGCATGAGACGCCACCAAAGGGAATGTAAGTTAAGGCGTTTAAGCCGCATCGAGTAAGACAAGTATCGAACGCCTTCAATATTTTTGGTTACGCTACGTTGTACTTTTTCCAATGCAGTTTGACGTTTGATAAGTATTGGAAACCACAGCTCGGACGCATATTCAAGAATGGGGCGGACCAGGTTTAGAAACAATTTTAGGTAAATGTTGGGGTTTCTTGAAGTAATAGTGCGGATGATCAAAAATACAACAGCGGTTGCTTTCTGTACAATATTACCAATGTGTTTGTCAAATTTAAGATCGTTTTTTATGGTAACCCCCAAGGTCAGTTACTTCTAGAAAATTGGGGAGGGGGTTGTATCCCTAATGGTATGCATGATTTGGGTTGTTAAACCAAAGTAGATAACACCAGTTTTTTGAGGGTGAATGGGGAGTTGCCATTGCAGGGACCAGAAATAGAGATTGTTAATGTTCTGTTGAAAATGGTTGTTACGATGTTGGAGACCTAAGTCTTGAACTGGATCGATATTTAAATATACCTCTTACTGGTGGAAACGATGATACTTTGAAGTGGTGGGCTGCAAACCAGATTGCTTTTCCACTGTTAGCAATTATTGCCCGTACGTTTCTTAGTGTACCTGCTACGCAAGCAAAAAGTGAACTCCTAAATTCAATCAGGCAACGTTGTGTTCATGCGTCGAAGGATACTCTCCACAGAACATGAATGTGAGTTAACATTTTTGCACGAAAATTTGTCTACTTCCTCACATGTCTAGTCAAAAATAATTGTCCACCATCGTTTTGTTTTAATTTTGTTGTAATTTGTTTTATTTAGTTAGTTAGGTGAGTTGATATCACTCCTTTGAAGGGCCGAACCACTCTCAACTTGGTGGCCTCTGTACCTGTTTTTGGCTTTGTTTATTTTGCTTTGTTTTTACAGTTTGTTTATTTTTCGTGACTTGACGTGAATAGAATTTCTTTGGCAACGTTGTTTAGATTTATCGTGATACACGAGTGTGTGTCTAGGCACGCACGTCTGTATACACGCCGTCATTGTCCGAACTTTGGCCGTCCAATGAGAGACGATGCCGACAATACTAACAATGGTTATAACAATATTTTTGTACTTACGTCCTCTCCCACGCCATCTCCGTTACACCCCTAGGCTTCAAACCATAAAAAGGTACGCAGTTCGTATTGTACTGCACCCATTCGTACAATTTCATAGCTGGAAGCCTTCCCGTTATCTCGGCATCGATGAATAAACACCCTGTTGGATTTAACATGGGGATGAGCGGACTAGCTAGTAACTAGTAACACATTTACAACGTTATTGAGGGTCAGATTTTGCATTGAAAGCAGCTTAGCTGACATTCCTACACGACTTAATTTTTGTCAGGTGGGTCACTTAATCTCAACACAATTTAAGCTTTTGTACTGCATTATTATTTTCCCCTAAGTACCTGAAATGTGTCCAACTAGGCTTCAGGATGTAAGATACTTGACGCGGCATCGCGCTACAATGGTTTACAACCACGACAATTAAATTGATGTGATGTTTGTTGTGTGATGTATATTGCTAGTGTGTCTAGATGTCTAAGCCCCAACTCTAATAAATTAAGAATTGTGTGCAACGGTCAAAATGAAAAAAAAAAGTTATTTGCAGTGCCCCAAAACTACAAAAATATCAGACAATTACGTTATTGGCATGCAAGGCGTTTCTTTATAATTATAAGGAGTTCTATGCTATTGGTGTGCCACCTACCGTAATAACTGGTGGATGTCTTGGAGCC
>JAHWFP010111471.1:17207-34798 GCA_023313725.1 Lithobius niger
TCTTGGAGCCCTACAAAGTGTTTATGATATCTCCTGCCATCTCTCTCAGTAACTTTTCCCTACTGAATGTGCGAACCTCGTGAAAAAGCGTAGTGGGGACTCACACAAGAAGCAAATAGCGGGGATTTTGGAAGTTGTCGGCCTCTTAGAGATGGGCTCTGCAAAGTTTCGTCTTCTGCGTGCATACTCTTTGACGTTAGTTTCAGTTTTTGAATTATTGTTCCTGATGGCAGGACCTGTGCCATGAAGCACCTTTATCATAAAAACGTTGTGGGATTCCAATGCATCCATCTGTTGCCATAGTAGGTGGCACATCAACAGCACAGAACTCCTTATAATTATCTAGAAAAGCCTTGTGGAGTTGTCTGCATTATGGCAGGCTGTTGGCAATGCAATGGCTTTGCTTCTATTTGCGCACAATTGCCGGTTCATTGTGTTTTGGGGCTTAGTGAACTTATTAATTCCAGTGCCCCTGCTTTATCACAGCCTGAAATATACGGAAATTTAACTTTGTTTGGAATTATTTTATCGTGTCACTGAACTAGCCATCAAAGTAAGGGAACTATGTCATAGATTATTCACTAGAAATGACACTGTATACTCATTCACTTCTGGTAGTTGTTACATTTTGTCATAGAACAATATTTGCCATAGATGTAAGGAAGGTATGCAAAATTTGGAACCTACCGACCAATCCGTTTCTGAACAATGCATCTGTACGAAGAAATCCTACCGGAACTGACAGTTACTACCACTTCGGTAGTGTTAGGATAAAGTGTCATTAGATATAATTTTGTTGACGTAAATAGTCTCTAGAATATGCTAGCAAAATTTAACAGGTTAAATGGTTTAGGAGTTAGGTGACACAGACTATTTACCGGAAGTGAGCTGTGTATTCACTTCTGGTTGGATTTTAACATTTTCTCATCGTAAATTATTTATCATAGATGTATGAAAGGTATTGCAAAATTTGGAACCTGCTAGAAGCTATACGGTAAGTGAAGAAATCGTACTGAAACTGACGTTTACCATCACTTTCGGTAGAGCTACAACAAAATATCACTAAATACTAATTGACGTAAATAGTGTCTAGAAATATATGCCTGCAAAATTCGAGACCTGTTGGTTAAACGGTTTAGTAGTTAAGTGATAAAGACTATATACCGGAAGTGAGCTGTATATTCACTTCCTGTTGGATTTTCGACATTTTTCATAGAACGTTATTTGTCATAAATGATGTATAGAACGACTGTAGTAAGTTTCAGCCTATTACACTGATCGGTTTATTAATGGTCGTGAAAAGTGCAAACCTGTATGTAATTTTTTCACTATTCACTTCCTGCTTCAGTCCAATGTACGTTCAAATTGCGTGGAGCATCGCATTTTCTTAGTGGCCATACACTAACTAATCCACACACAAAATTTCATGCATTTTGTCCGACGACCTCGTTATAATGTTCAAGTCAGTTCCACTTTTTTATTTTCGTTTTAGAAAGTGTGACATTACAAGATCAACGTTCTAAAAAAGGGAAACTCTGCTGTCAGCGTTTTCAGGGGTTGTTAATGAAGCGAGTTTATTACCTATCTCATCGTCCTTTTATTTTTATATCTCAGGTAAGCCACAATATTATTGATAACCTTTTAAAATAGTGATAAAATTTTAGAATAGTGACCGATAAATCTTCCATTCTACAGGTTTTCTGCAGAGAGAGCTTTGCACTTAAATTATTACATTCAGAGAAAATAAAACTTGATTCCAAAGTAACAGTCTTCCATATTTAGATTTAAAAAAATAAATTTTCCTTATATTGGACGGCTCGACAACTGTCCACATTTCAGACATCACCATATACAACAGGATGATGTAACCAATGTATTTACTATGACATTGTGGTTGAAATTATATTATTAGACCAACACATTGAGCCAAGAAGAGTTTTTATTTCACGATCAAAAACCTGTAATACTTAGTCAATAGGCTTCTGGCTTAGCTGTATAAAGCCTAAGTTGTATTTCTGCGAGCCCAGCCAGCTAGCTAATCACGCTACATGTTACAATCTCATCAACTAGCCCTCGCGAAAGCCGGATTAACGACGCCCACGAGGCAGTAATGACGCAGCTTACACTGTGGATACCTGACACTGATAATTACATCTTGTATTAATAACTACACTTCGTTACGGGATAACCCACTTGCTACACTTACCGCTAAAAGCAACGCGTGCAAATTTCAGGCCAGAATTCTCTAGTTTCTCAAATTCGCCACGAGAGCACCAAGCCGACAACAGCGGAAGTGACTGAGACTAAAGCTTTAGCGTCATTACTGCGGCGTCGTTATATGCAGTTTCGGTTTCGACTATGGAAAGCGAGCTACGAAGCAATGAAACTCAACTTGCGGCCAACTTCATTACAATTTCAGTTTTCGAAATCGCATAAATTTTAGCGGGACACGCATGGACAAAAAATAAAAATGCAATTCTAATGATAAAGAAGATAATTTAGACGAACTGTTTCGTGTTGTACTGCTCTGTGGCCGTGAAGCGACTAAGACTTGATGATCACACGTCACCACCATCTTGGATTTCTGCGGAAGTAGTTGGAGACAACAGTTTGTGGCTAGATGGCGCACCACGTTTTGATTGCGAGTACTCTGGACACTACCGTGGCTAGATTTCGGAGTGAGTGAATAGGCCTTGATTACATTGACTTTGGTTAATTTTAGCTTTTGTTTTAAAATAAACTACCCCCGGGAATAAAGAAAAAATCATCCAACAACCGTAACTTCTCAAATGCACTAATTAAATTAAAAGAACAAATTTCTGTCGTGCATACACGTTTATATATTGTTGCCATCAACGGCCGCTTTCATTACTGGCTAACAACTAAAAAAAATATTTTAAAGTTTGAAATAAGCAACACGAGTACAAACGTACATGTTTATTCAATGGTGTACTCGTGAAAATTACTTGCAGTTCAGCAAGGCATTGAAATCGTTAAGTTTCACATTTCAAACTCCACACAAGGAAGAACAACGATGTAGGTAATCATTATAAGTTTGACGAGTTTATGTTAGGATTCGTAAAATATTACCTTTAAAATATTTTAGTAGCGACTCCAAACAAATAAAAGGTTTGATTTAAAACACAGTTAACTTTCGAAATTCATAAAATGTTAGGGAATGAATGAACTTGCATTTTTCTAATTATTAATTACCATACCGAAATTCGATAAAGCTTATTTTGCCCATTAAAGTGCTGTAGAAAATTGCTGAGTAGTGACATCTCATGTTGACTTCTATAGTGATCCCTGGCTTCGAAGGTGAGACAGAGCTGCAGAGCGAGATAGCTCTCCCATTTTACTTTAAATTTACACCAAACACCGAGTATTAATAAACTAATTCGTATACACACAAAAAAATAAACAAGCACACGCACAAAATAAATTCGTACGTGTACAAACAAGAGCGTCAAGTTTTCCATAAAAAAAGAGTTACATGATTGAAGTTTCACTTTAATCGTTAAAATGTACATGGATAAAAATTTGATTAAATGTAGAATAATGCATGTAAGAATGTATGATTAGGGCGTAACCTTACTGTTTAAAGGGCAATTACATCCATGTTGACATACATGTTTGACTTTTGGATCACTTACACAATAACCAAACACAAGAATTGCGGTAAGAATGCTTTACGTACGTCCGATATAACAATTTAATGACTGCATCACCTAAACACGACACGGAGGTCGCCATTGTTTTGCTGGAACGCGTAGCGACAGACGGATCTCTTCGATTTCGACTCGCAGCCGATTGAGATAGCTGTATTGACTGTGAGGAGCTCAAGCGTCTGACGGCCTTAGCTGGCCACTACACTGCCGGCCAGTTAAGGCCGCCAGATGCTTGAGCTCCTCACAGACAATACAGCTATCTCAATCAGCTGCAAGTCGAAATCGAAAAGTGACATCACTCGGCATTAATTTCTGAGCGTTCCAGCAAAACAATGGCGATCTCCGTGTCTTGTTTTGGTGATGTAGTAATTAAATTGTTATATCGGACGTAAGTAACTTATTCTTACCGCAATACTTGTGTTTAGTTATTGTGTAAGTGATCCAAAAGTCAAACATGCATGTCAAAATGCATGTAATTGCCCTTTAAACTCAAAGCGACAAATGTAAAAGAGCCGTAACACATCTATGATTTTTTTAATGCTTTTTTCTTTGTAGTTTGTGGTGGTAATTGTAACAGCCTTTATAGTTAAACGTATGCTGGAGGCTTCGTTCTCTGAAGCAAAGAGTGTTACTTCCGAATTATTTGATGACATTTTCTCGTCACCTAGTCCACTAGTTGTCTACGAGTACCACTCTTACCTGGATGATTCAGAAAACAAAGGGTATTGTTTCCACAAGACGTTTTTGCGCAGTATACCAAAGCATGTGACTGTGGTGAACGTCAAGGCTGAACGGAATCTTCAAGATGAGATAATGTCTGTTGCCAAAGCCGATCTTATAGGTTACGAGAAGCAACATTATGCAATAGGCGCCAGTTTCATTGATGCACCAAGGAGAGATGGTAAGGGTACGATTCTTGTCTTAAGTGCCTGGTACTTTGAAAAACATTACACTTTCGAAATGCCTAATGAAGCCGAGGTAGATTACTATCGAAAAATGACATCCGTTACCATACTGGTCAATACTTTTCTGCAAAACTGTGAATCGACACCACAGAAGAGGATTATGGCTAAAGCTCAAATCAAAAGGCTACAACCTGTGGACACCAATGTAGATGAGACGAAAGAGACTTTCAGCGAGTGGTGGTTCTTGCAGTCGTTGATGAAGAGAGCTGCATCCGTGATTTTTGCAAGCGGAATAGCCTTGTCGACGTGTGGTTTCATCCTGTTAGTATCTCAAGAGACAACCAACGAGTTTAAACATTTGCAGCTCATGACGGGCCTTGGAAGATTCCACTTCTGGGCCTCGGCATTTTTCTTTGATTATCTAGTGTATTTTGTCTACGCTTCGTTTTGCATCATTGTATTGGAAGGGTTCGACGCATCTTCTAAGACCCCTTTGAACCCAGGTAAGAAAACGTTACGTTAAGTAAACCAGTTGTAACAAAAAATGTCATGAAAAATGCAAACTGAAAAAAATAACAACTTTTTATACTGGAAAGTACAAGTTATCAGAATTAGCTAAATTACGTTTAATACCACGGACATTCCGAGTGCCCATTTAATTGCGGTTTAACTGGGAAAGAAACTGCAAATTGGGTGGACAACTCCGAAGTGATCATATCTTGGGTTAAATCAGCCTACATTTTTATGAGGGTAAAACCCACTTAGTGTAAATAACTTCTAGGGGAGCTAAAACCGCAAGTTTAAGTTGAATTCCTAATTAACTACATTCCAACACCAGGTGTTAATAAATAAATTAAACATTAAATAATTAATTTATTTATTTATTTAATCTCGTAAACAAAGGTAGTGTGCTCGAAGTTTCGGGATAATTTAAAAGACTGCTAGCGCCTACTATTATTTTTTTTTTAAATTTAAACAATTTACAACGTGTTGGTGTGGCCATAGCGCGAGTCTTGCCCAAAACATAAATCCGTTAACTTAGCGACAATAGTTCATTCTGGCAAATAGTCAAGTAACTGAGTACGTACGTTTGGAAGTTTGAAACGTTAACAAATGAAGTTATATGGAATCCACATGCATTTCTCGCGTTTCTCTAAAGGGTCCAACGTAGGGGGTAGTGGCAGAAAACAATAACATGCGCCATTTTTACAATTAGTTAATTTGTTCAGCTGTTCGGAGCTGGTAACAACGTCTGAATTAGTAGACTTTTGGGATGGCAAATGGGGCAAGGTCTTAAAAAAAAGGTAGAAAGTAATTTCCACCTTTATTTGGACTCCATTTTTTTTTTTTTTTTGGAAAAATAATAGGTCGAAAATGAAATCGCAGCAATTCCGACCTTCAATGGGAATAAATGCATGTGTGCTTGATTGTACCTTCAAAATGAGTTTCATTTCTGTTTCTTTCATAGTTCAATGGTTTACAAATCTACGAGTAGGGGTTCCAATAATCTACTATGTCGTTTAAACCTCCATCAAGCGTTCAACCGCAGGAAGGCTGAAATTTGAAACCTATTGTTAGTTTCGAAATTTTATGACAAACATTATATGTTGAATTTTAATTTTATAATTTTAAATTTTAGTCAAACGGTTTTATAACCATGATACCCTTACATTTTGAATTCAACTGAAGAAATTTAAGATCTTGGGCAGAAAAACCAAACCATTGTGCAACAATTTTGTTGATTATTTTTTAAATTAGTTTTCCTACAACCTATTCTAAAAAAAATGGTCTTTCTCGCTTCTTTAATTTATTGGGAACAAATAAACAACTGCAATGTGTAGTTCAGAAATTCTACCAATTTTATGCCGTTAATAGTGACGTAAAACCGAAATGCAACTCACATTTTTCTTTATCGTTACCCTGTTATTGTCTGGGTGGGGAGCTTTCCTTTTGCCTGTGTGGTTTTTACCCCTAAACAGTGACAAGTGCTTATATCATTTTGGGTGAAATGTGAAAAACAAAACTTAATTTTTTTATTTTAATTTACTTTGTAGACATTATATTCCTTTCCCTATTATTGTTCGGTTGGAGTGCTATTCCCTTGGCATATCTCATTAGCTTTTACCCCAAAACCGTGACAGTAGCGTATATTTGGATTCTTGGAATTCATCTCCTCTCGGGTAAAGAAACGTTTTTGGATGTACCAGTTGCATAGGAATGTTTAGTTTTTGGGTATGTGATTTTGACATTTTTTAATATTTGTAGCCGTTGTTTTGGCTGCCATTCACAGAGCGCTGGAGAAGGAAGTTACAATTTTTGATAAGGACAAGCAGGTTGGACGAACCACAGCAGCCACTCATGAGGTTATAATATGCCATTTCCTCGACTTCTTGCCTGGTTGTGCACTGACAGTCATCATAGTGAAGCAGTGGGCTCCTTACACTCCACCACCAAAAGGTATAATTGTATGTTAAGTGAGAATAAGCTAAAATTATGTCCCACTAACTATTTGTACGGTTGAAGGTAGATCTACTGGGCCATTCTACTGAGACTCGGCCTCAGACTTTAGAAACCAGTAACGTGCACGGACCCCCGAAAGGGCAGGGGCAACCTTTAGTAAAAGGGCACATTTTTTCGACGTACTTTTTTATCTTTTTACCCTTCCTTAGCCATTTTTTGCCCTTTTTACGTCCTTTTTGCCCTTTTCGGGCTTTTTTAAAGGCGTTTAATGGACACTTTTTCTAGGGAAATTTCTTGGGCTGTCTTTTACTTTTTTATTTTAGCCTTTTTTGCCCTTCACAGGCCTGTGTTTTTGGCCACTTTAGGCTTTTTTTCCGGCACTTTCTCTGGCACCGGTGCATTTTTTTTTTGTACAAAAAGTGCAAGTTTCGAAAAGGGCAGGGCAGTGCTCCCCTTGCTCCCCTCCTGTGCACGGTACCGTTAGAAACCGACTCGAGACCTCGATTGATCTGAACCATTTACTTCACTCAACTTCTCCACACGATCTCTGGACATGCGCATTTACTCGTTACATGGCTCTCCCACCAGCAAACTTACCTCCAGGATGCAGTTATTAACAATGTGCAAAGGCATACAGCACAAATCAATACATTATACTTGTTCAAGGTGGATTACGGCTGGTATCAAAGCCTCTATACCGACATTTACACAGTCACGTTACCACGCCTCAACGTTCAATGGCATCATCCAAACTCTTTGTAACATTAATGATATATTCAGGAAAATTGTCCTGAACATCCAATTTTCTGAAAACAAAGATGAAATGATCATCCTCCGGTCCAACTGTTCGTACACAGCAACTCTACATGACCCAGGTCCCAACGTGGACAAGCCGGGGAGGAACTGCACACTAACCACTCAACACACCTCCCATAGACGATTGGAATAATGTCAGGCAAAGTGTCCCTAACCTCAATGAGTATTTTGTCCATTGCATATATTAATATTAATATGACGACGGGTAGCTGCGAGCACTGGGTCGTCAGATTCGATAGGCGCCAACGTCTCTGGCTTCGTACAGACCCAGGTTCGATCCTGGCGATGGGAAATGTATATGTACGGGTTTTTCTCCGGTTGTTTCCCACCCGTTGCACGAGGGTTTCCTCCGGGTACTCCGGTTTCCTCCCTCATGCGGCAAAAAACAACTGTCATAATGATGGTACTTCTTCCACTTAACATCTGCCGCCTGGGAATCTGGGTGGGTGGATGCCTCATGGACCGTCTGTATATTATTTATTATTTATTTATTTATTTATTTGTCTGGACTCAATCCTAGCGTTGAGAAAAAAAGGCTAGTGTCCAACCCAAAGCCTTGCAAACCAGGAATTTGTACACCCGCCCAACACATGCCCAACATTTCCACCGCTAAAAGTTGTTTTAAACAGAATTTAAACTGACTGAGATTTCGTTGAACATCCACAAACTGGAGTTTCACACCAAAAGATTCTTATTACAACAAAATTTTGTAGTCGAGTTATGATATTCAACAAGAACCTAGAGCTGAATGTTTCGAAACTTCCCCCAACAGGGTACTGTTGTGTTCCATTGAACAGTACACAGTCTCCAGCCCAAACCTACGCAATGAAAATTTCCACATAAGGCCAAGACACCGACCTCTTCAAACTGGAGAGAAAATTAATGACGACGTCTGCAACATAGCCTCATTAAACCGATTTTACTCCAATTGCCAGAAACTAGGCAGTAAATTAAAGTCAGACAACTAATAAATTTTGAGCCAAATCATACCCTCATCAGCCACATCTTGGGCAGCCGATTCTGTTCTTTGCCGACAAAAACCATTGAGCATGCCACAGCCCTCTTAAGGAAAACTTTCAAGTACCTATACTAGACGCCATGGTTGTTTGCTGTGACGTTCATATCACGTGACTGGGCTACTCCAATCAGACGGCCAAACAGCCGTTGTTCTCGTTCGTCATTGGCTAACTCATGGTGACGTCACGGCAAACAGCCATTGCGCATGGTTTAGTGTAAACCAATGTAAACCACCCGAGCTTGACAAGCCGTTAAAAGTTTCCAAACCATTCTTAAGCAAAGCGTTAATCACCTAGCAAACTTGGCCTTATTCTAAGGAACCTGCGCAAATCCAAATTAAGATCCCCACTGTTATCAAGAAAATTCGACTTGCCCCACATCTTTAATAATTTCACAAGTAGGCTCTACATACAAGGTGCCAATTCCAGTTTACTCACTGAGTTTCACACATACTATATTTTTTGTTTTTCGTGGATACAAAAGTAGTCAAACCCTTCCTAATCAACTTACTAAAACTGAATTAGCTGACCCTATGCATGAGAAATTACTTTTTTAATGTCCCGTCATTAGCACACTACCATTATCCACAACAACTGCCTACAACATTCAGTAGCCTATCGGCTACCCAAAGTATCGTCAACAGTCTAGAACTACGCATTTTCCCCAATTTTCTTCCCAAAACTGGAGTTTTGCCTCATTATCCCCTAATCATCATATAGTGAACCTAACAATTATTGCCATTGCATTGTTGCAGTTGTACCTAACAGTTCACTCAATGGCCAACAAGCAGTTGTAGTACTCAGAATGCATAAATGCCAGATTGCACATCCCACTTAGCAATTACGTCATTTTTCACAGTGCGCCTCAATATGGGATCAAATTTGCAATTAAATTTCCTTCAAGCAAATTTTGTCTGAACAGCGTGAATTACCCCCAAAAATGTGTTAAAATTGGTCACATGTTATTTAAGCATTGGGTGTTTGTATTTTCCCCAACTATTCCTTGTTGATTTCCAGGTGTCATTAAACCTCACATGTAGCAAAGCACGGTGACCAGTGAGGGTGGGTTTCCTGTGCCACAGAGTAACGGAAATACACACAGGTGTTTTGACAGACGTCTGCAAGGGTTTTTGCCGAACCCAAAGGATCGAAGCAAATGGCGAATGATGAATGCTTCGTCAGGATTTAAGTTGCACAAAAATAAAGTTGTGATCTCGTTAGTCATCAGATTGTCATTTCCTTCTGGCTGCCAATTTCAAGGCAGTATCGGATCATCCTGCATGGCAGTAGACAAAGTCGGAATTTTTGCTTGCACATTAAAATCGCTTGGTATTGAAGCAAGCATGTTTCAATTTTCGTTGTACCATGAACATTTGACCTGAAGGAATGACAAACCTCCTGATGTAATTCAACCATGTCGTGTTGGCGTTCTGGATGTGTGGGTTGGTCAACAAAAGTCAAGTGTTGATCGGCAATTCCCGATAGCCAATCATTGGTGTTCACCAGATGACTGTCATTTATAATCAGCTTTCCGTCAGTCACAGATGATCAAGTACCGGCACATTCCGATTCGTCATCAGGCCACTCAGTGTCATCATCCGTGTCCTTTGTTATCGCACATTCAATGGTGATGGTCTCGTCAATATGTTCTTGTAGCTTGTCAAGTTTAGCTTGTTGTCGTACGTCACGAGTGCATCAGTGGTTCAGAATGCATTGGATGTTGGCAGTCCAGTCACACAAGAAAAGCTCCACTATGTCAACGATTAGCTGCTGCTATCTGCAAGAATAAAGATGGCATAATACATTTGTTTAATTTCAGATTCATCCATCTCTGCGGGTTGAGCTGCCAATGCCACAAAATGTTTTCGGTTAGGATTCCAGTCGCATACCGCACCAAGCTGTCCTGTTTCACAGCTTTCGTTAACCCCCATATTTGGTCCCAGGTTAGCGATGCTAGAAATTTGTAGAATCCGTTAACTTCCCAATCCAAATTCCCAACATTCTGTAGTACGTGACGTATGTTGCTGCTAATCACCACTAACAACGTTTGCACTGGCATTGTCACTGGTCTCTTCCTCCGTGGTTTCCATGAGCAATAACATAGTATATCAGAAAAAGTCTGATTTTTTGCTGCCAAGCCGACTAGTTTGTGGTAGCGAGTTTTTTTCAAGCCAAATTGCACTCTCACTTCCTTGTCTGTTACGTGTGCACTTCCGTGGGCGGTTATGTCACATGGATACCAGGCACTGATGGTTACACTATCCACTTGATTTTCTAAAATTTGACATCACTCCTGAGGTTGTGCCCAAGGGATTCTTCTTAAAAAACGCCGTAACATTGAGGTCGAGTTTCTCCTTTTTACGTATCGAAGCGTATCGTGGCCGGTATTTTGCGTAGCTCAAAATCCAAATCGAAAATCCCAGAATTTAACACTCACGATTGGGAAGAATGCGGGAACCCATCTCTGTGGTCCACGGGTATTTCAGTTTGCTCGGGCGCTAAAATTGTACTAATACTTGGTCTCAGACTTCAGAAGCTGACTTGAGACCTGGAGTAATGTGAAATGACTATGAGACACTACTCAACTTCTATACTCACTACTCAACTACTATGAGACTTCACTCAACTTCTCAAAACAATGTCTGTGCATGAGCATTTCCTCATTTCAGCATAACTGCATAATATAGTACCCTAGCCAACTTACTGCACTATAGCATTTCGTTTTACACTAATGCAACTTGCTGTGCTCAGCATAAAACAGATGTCAACTATTATAAGTCCACGGAAACGACTATGTTGAAATTTTCGAAGCTGCTACTGCAACTATTCTTCCTCAGCAAATGGAAGCAAGGGTGATCACGGCATTTCTCTTTTGTTGTACCCTAGAAGCATGTCGGTGACAGGACAGCTTGCCATAGAGATCAAGACCTTCTGCCAGATTTTGAAAACACTGTCAGCACCACACCCGTACACAACAAGTGAACCCGCCTCCCTTACTAAGCAGCCATCCATCACCCGCAATAGAGATCCTATCATTCAGTCATAAAACGGCTCAAACAGCCCAATAATACAGGGCTCAATAATCACACCAACAACTAATTTCAGTATACCACAATACTCTGCCGTATTTTGAAACCCCACCACCATCACGAACAAGCACAACAAACGAACCCGACTCGCCATTGAAGCAGCACACATCATATACCACCAAGATACTACACTAAACTTACAAGTGGAGGGGGGGGGCATGCAATCGCATTGCCAGTGTGGTCCCTGGATCCAACAACAGAGCATCGCCATGATCACCGTTTGAAGAAGGACAGTAACAGCTTCGCAAATTTCAAACAAACGTCGTTTTCACTGAATGCGTGGTATATCCAAGGTTATCATTTTCAACATGAATCCGCCCCAGCAATATACTATATTGAGAGAATTGTGAATGGTATTTCCCAGAGAAATGTCATACATAAAACGATTAAAATAGTAGATCAAAAGCAGTAAAAAAAATGGATTACCACTTCTACATTTGAATTGATCAATAAAAAATAAATTATGGAGAAAAATTAAGAAAATGACGTTTGCTAACTCAAGAGTTACATACGAGTATAAAAAAATCAAAAAAATCTTATAACGAATTATGTAAGGATAAACAAAAGTTAAACAGCAAAATAAGTGAAGAAAACCTAGCGAGAGTAACGATTTTTGGTAGCTTATTAATGAATTAAATAGTAGGATTAAGGAAAAAATATTGAGAACTTGATTGTAAAAAATCTTTAAAAAAAATAGCAAATATCATTAAAGTGTGGGAGGCCTATCTTGAGGTCGCCGCAAAACGAACACAGATAATCGATCGTACGTTTTTGGCAGCAGAGTGCCTTGTTGATATCCAAGATGGTAACAAACACAATGGCGGCCGTCGATTAAAGCCCCCCCCCCCCCTTTCCAGGAAGACGTAGCCGCTCGTAAAATACTTCCAGGACTCAAGATACGCCGCGCACACAGTAGTATTTTAACAGTACCAATGTTCAAGCATCCCTAATTTAAAATAAAAGTCTTATCGGTAAAGCTAAAATACAGGAGTTGTATTAATCCTTAAGGATATCTAATCACAAATGCTCTTAGTTTGGATGACTTCGCCTTGGAAAATTTTAAACGTTCAGCAACAAATAGCAGAATTTTGCTACTAACCTGAAAAAAAGTCAATAATTTTTACAGGTTTCTGGCCAGAGAAACTTGAAATAAAGATTCTCTGACCAGTTTTCAAAAAGGTACCTAGTACAACAGTTATGGAAGGCTACAGTCCAGTTGCCATTCAATCATCTATTAATAAGCTGGTTGAAATTTTTTTTTATGGCAAAATTCGAAATTTTCTAATATAACATAAAATCATTTCTGATAAACAATTTGGCATTAAAAAATAAATGAACTTTGGATGTTCTCACTGTTTTAAATCTAGATACACGCTAGTGTGTCGCACCAACTTAGGGAACAAACATCACTTCAATTCAAGTGTCGAGGAGGTAAACCATTGTAGCGCGACGCCATAGCGTAAGTGTCTAATATCCTGAAGCATAATTGGGCACATTTCAGGTACTTGGGGAAAAATTAATAATGCGGTGCAAAAGATTAAATTGTGGTAAAATGGGGAGCAATGACCCACCTGACACAAACTAACTCGTGAAGGAATGTCACCTATGCAGCTTTCACAGCAAAATCTGACCCTCAATAACGTTGCAAATGTGCAACTAGCTACTAGCTAAGTCTAGTCCGCTCATCCCCATGTTAATTTCCGTAGGGTGATTATTCATCGATACCAAAATAACGGGAAGGCTTCCAGTTATGAAATTGGACGGATGGCTGCAGTACAATACGAACTGCATGTCTTTTCTGATTGGCAGCCTGGGGATGTAACGGGCATGCAACGTGGGAGGGCGCGTAAGTACGAAAGTATTGTTATAACCATTGTTAGTATTGTCGGAATCGTCTCTGGTTGGTTGGCCAAAGTTCTGACAATGACAACATGTATACTGACGTGCGTATCTAGACACGCTCTAGTGTGTCGTCAAAAAATCGGAACAATGTTGCAAAAGATATTGTGTCTACGTCGAATTCACGAAAAACAAATAAAATAAATAAATATAAATATATAAATCATTCTGCACCCAGTAGGGGCAAGGGGGACGGAAGGGTTACAAACGTTACCACTAACGCCGGTCCTTGTAAGAGGTTAATGGCTGCATCACAGATATGGACGCTTAAGGTAGGTGGACAAATCGGTTTTGTTTAGCAATCCACGAAACACACCCAGCGAAGTTGCCGAAACAACATCCTCGGGGAGGGAGTTCCAAGGCGCCACCACCCGATTTGCAAAAAAAGTACTTGCAACAGTCTAGGTTACACTTAGTGCTTCTAAGTTTAAAAAAATGGCCCCGGGTAAAATTATTTTCACTGCGGTCGAAGTAAGGCAGGTCCAATGGCATCAGACCGAGAACGATCTTAAATGTAAGAATCAGGTCCGCCTTCAGGCACCTTAGGTCAAGTGGTTCCAAGCCGAGTATCCGTAGGCGGCAGCCAGGCAAAGGTTTGCCCAGCCCGCGCACAGACCGTGTAAAAGAACGCTGGACAGATTCCAACCTGTCGATGTCCTGTAAGAAATGTGGTGACCACACAGGACATGCCTACTCTAAATTGGTCGCACGTAAACTTTGAAGGCCCATACCATGGTTTGACGGTTAGAAGAACGAAAGCATCTTCTAATAATGGCAAGCCTACGAAACGCAGCTTTAACTGTGTTTCCACAATGGGTGGAAGATTTAAAATCGTGGTTAAAAAGGATACCTAGGTCGCGGATCTTATTAACAGAGTTAAGTTGGGAACTACCCAGGTAGTATTGATACATTGAATTTTTCCTTCTGATGTGGAACGCACAACATTTCCTATCAGCCAGCGGTAGCTGACAGCATTCCAGCAAATGTGAAAATATGAGATGGTTCGGCCTCATAAAGGAGTGAAATGAACTAAAGAAAAAAATTCCGAATGGTTTGGCCCTTCAAAGGACTGATATCAACACACCAAAACATTTGCCAACTTAATCCCACCGAATAATACTTTGGACGTAAAATGAAAACTTGAACATTGTAACCAAAAGTAACAATGTTCTAGTTTTCATTTAACCTTCGAACGGTTAGTCGGTGCAATTAACTTGGCGAATGTTTTGGTGTGTTGATATCACTCCTTTGAAGGGCCAAACCATTCGGAACTTGACGGTCTCTTTTACCAGTTTTGGTTTTTGATATGACCACACTGTCTCGGAGGCTCTAAAAAATGGTCACTTTATTGTTTTGATTTTAATTGAATTACAGAAGGCCTTTGACAGTGAATAGGGATAAGTTGTTTGAGAAGCTTGAAAGGTATGGTATGAGGGGAAATTTATTCTAATCTTAAAAGAGTGACGTGTCTTCTCCGGTTATTATTACTAACATTTCTTAGTCCTGGTTTCTTCTAAGAGAAACTCTTCTGGATTGTTCTGTGTGCATTCTTCTACTATTAATGAATTTGTAACAAGAGTACTACGCCATAGTCCTATGTCAGGCCACACAGAATAAGTAGCGCAATGGACTTGACTTGTTAAACGGACTTCGTCTTACAATGTAATATTTACTTTACAATACAAGTCCTTAAAAGCAGCGAGGTTACGTATTGTGATACTTGCAGTGTATATTTCAGGAATCGGCATGCATTGTTGCTGGCTTTGGCAGCTGTGCCATTTGCATAAGGCAATAGCCCCTTTTCCGTAGGAACCAGCTTAAGGGCTCTGTTTACGCAATGACTCGCATTTGCATTCTCGCAGCTAGAAGCTAGAAATCACCTGAAATTCCAACATGGCGGCGGTTTTAGTTCTCCCAACTCGCAACGAAAACACTCAATAATGTGAGTTCAGAGGCGACTGAGAAAACTGTTTCGTTAGGAGGAATTCTTTATCTTATTGGCACAGATTAGAAGACTGCCAGCATTTACTCAAACGACGTCGGATTTAGCTAATTCAGGAAGCGTTGTTACCTTGGCAACGACACCTTTGAAATCGCGATTAGATTCTCGCTGCGAGAATGCAAAGGGGAGTCGTTGCGTAATCGCGTCCCAACTGACACAGATCATTAAGAATGATTCATCCCGTTCAGTCTCTCTATTCCATGGGAATTTGTGATTTATCCTTTGTGATTTATTGTTTGCATTTCCACTGATGCTGTTCAAAGAAAAGAACGAATTTTTTTTTTATGTCAAAATTGACTTCAGCTACAATTCTTCCCAAAAAAAAAAACTTCTCTCATCATGATGGAATAATAAGTTTTGGGTTCTTGGAAGGTTTCTAGCTTATTTTCCATAATCGGGTTTTCTTGTCAACGAAGTTTTGAGCGTTGCATCCAAAAATCTAGTAGTGTGGCTTTCGCAAATGTTGTATACTGCTGAATACAACTTAAAATGTTCATCTTTTTCGACACTTGTCCTTAATTCATACACTAATGTGTGTGCTGTGGGCCACGTAACTTTTCTTATGTGAATTAATAACTTCGACCAGGTATTGTGAACAGTTGTTAGCCAAAGCCCAAACATCAGTCAATATTCAGATGGCAGTTAAACAATTTTTAGTTGGTTTGGCACTATACAGAAATACTGATTGAAGCCGGAATGCGAACCTTTTGTAGTAGGCATTCCTTCACTACAGTATAAACTGGTATAGTTGTTATAAATGGAAATAAACTAAATAAGGGGAGTAGAATTCTTAGCTTTATATTTTAGCCTGCCACAAACACCAAATATAGAAAATTAAAACGAAACTGATAATATTTTTTTTTAGCATTTTCAGTAGCAAACAGTCAATTTCTGTAACAGTTTTACGCTAGGTCAATGGGATGCTTTTAACATGAAATCCAGACATGTTAGTAGGGTGCATGCAGTATAATGCATTATAAAAGAATTATCATTTTTTTTTTCCTTTTACCTTACGATAACTATTCTTTGCGTTAACGCGCACACGGCGTAGTCAAGTTAAATTTTCTGTGCACTTCCCATGCGTGGTAATACAGACAATTAAACGTGTTAGAGAAAGTGTTGTATTCTTACCATACAAACTTGAATTGACTATGAAAAGTGAACATAATTTCAGCAAAAAGCATAATCAGGTAATCGGCGTTTTTCTTTAAATGACGTCGGAATGTCCAAATGCTCTCTTCTTTCACGAACACCTTTGTATCTTTAATAACCACTTTAGCCTCTCTTCAATTAATCATTTCTTAGTGTGTTGGGAATTGTAAAGCGTTAATGGAAACAAAGGCTGCAAACCAACAGATCGATCATTGTGGCAAAATGACAACCACGTTCTGTAAAAGTGCATACTTTTCTTAACAATTATTGAAATGTGATACTTTCAGTTTCAGTTCATTTCTTAACACTTATTGAAATGTGATACAGTTTCAATTCATTTCTTAACAATTATTGAAATGTGATACTTTCAGTTTCAGTTCATTTCTTAACACTTATTGAAATGTGATACAGTTTCAGTTCATTTCTTAACAATTATTGAAATGTGATACTTTTAGTTTCAGTTCATTTCTTAACACTTATTGAAATGTGATACTTACAGTTTCAGTTCATTTCTTAACACTTATTGAAATGTGATACTTACAGTTTCAGTTCATTTCTTAACAATTATTGAAATGTGATACTTT
>JAHWFP010111472.1:0-42417 GCA_023313725.1 Lithobius niger
GGCTCCTCGGTCAACAGTTCAGTCGAAGGGAGTGAAACATTTAAAACGCCCAATTCGTTGCTCGCCGATGTGTTAAAAGGCAGCTGTGTGGATGTGGACTGTTGGATCCATGAAATCTAACTGATTCTTGTTGAACTAACTAACTTACATGTTATAGAATGTTGCCAAACAACAAAATTGGTCAACTGACACAGTTTGGGTCATTTACAAAATTCTTCGAATGTCCGAAATTAACTCAAAAATTTTTTGGCTCGACATCTGATTTGATGTTGCCGCTTTGGCGCACTTCGTATCAACGCTGTGCATGCTGCAAGTACACACTACTAACCTTGTTTCTGAGGGTTTGTGTTGCATGCTAATGGGGAAAACTGTGCTGCCCGGATACAAGACTTTGTGGTCATTAACACTTGCGGTTTTTGTGTGGGGTTAGAGGGAGTAGTGGAATAAACAAAACTGCTTTCAACTGGCATGCTGTTAATGTTAACTGGTCAGTGAGTTAAGCTAGTGTAGCTTTTCCAGTTCTACCGCTGGTATGCTTCTTCAGGGTAGCCAGATTTTAGGTAGTTTTCAGACTTTTTACGACTAAAATTATCATAAAAAATGCTCCTCGTTCTGTGTTTTCGTACTAATTATTTTTCCGAGTGAGCATTTCTATTGGCTGTCTCACTTGGTTGTCTAGTCCAGTCATTTAATGTACCAACCTATTGCTTGACAACCATATCATCTAAATTTGATATATGTTGCAACCACTACCATCTAAAGTTGATTTCCGTAACAATCTATTGATATCAAATTATTCTGTGGTTAGTGTGGTCATTATTCGAATATTCTCATTCTGCCACTATTATGATTTCGTGCTGAATTAGCACCTAGTGTATATGGAGAGACACATTGCTTCTTCGTTGAATGGCATAACATGCCTCGACAGTTTTGTTTATTCTATTAAGAAGGATTTATAGGGTTTGGGAGGAGAATTTATGACTGCCTATTGTCAGTCCCTATTGAAAAGTTTTACATTCGTTCCTATTGGGCTAGTTCCATCCGAGTTTTCAGAAGGCGCCATGTGTTCCATTGGGTAATTTTTGGTTATTTTTCAGCCCAAATCTAAAGAAAACTAAATTACAGCTAAGCTAAACTAAATAATAATTAAACATAAGCTAGTTTCTTATAGTTTAATTTTAGGCTGTAAACTGAGTAGAAATTCCAACATAAAAAACTCATAGCGTCATCTGTAACCTTACACGGAACTAATAGGAATGAATGTAAGACGTTTCAGTAGGGGGTCTCTTGTCACAAATTCTCCTCCCCAACCCTACAAATTCTTGCTATTATGGATATCGGAATGTGTCCCTGTGTTACTAAATTCATCATGTATTAAATTAGTGGTTTTCTTCTTGTCTTTGCATGTCTGTTGGCAGGCAGTAAAGCTACTATGCATGTTTTGTGGCCCTCCATTCCTTCATGGTAACTTTCTATATTGCACTACCCTTTTCACGCTGTGAAGAGATGTGTTGGTGCTGCAGTATTCCTTCAAACTTTGTCGTTATGTGGTCGTCATGTTGTGTGCCTTCTCTCTTTGTCGTCACTGTACGTGGCAGCAGGAAATGAGATTTAACTGGTGTTCTTTGTAAATCTCATTCCTGTATTTTAGTTAATAATTAATATTTTAAGTTGTTGTTTTCAGAATATTCATTGCAACAGCAGAATCAAGATGGGCTGGCATTTAAGCTGCACTGTCCTTTATGTGGTCTCATGTTTGGCAGCCAAGCGGCCCTTTCGGGACACCGTAACATCCATCTAGGGCGCTTTCGCTGTGAAGTTTGTGGCAAATGTCACAATTCAGCTAGCAAACTTCAGATTCATTCTCTTGTTCACAAGTCCATTAACCAGCGGAGGCTGTTCACTTGTGAGTGGTGTAGTAAAACCTTCACATCGGCCACATATTTGCGAAGCCACATCAGTCAGTTTCATTCGTCATGAACACTGCAGTGCTGCTGGCTGCTTGTAATTAAAAAAATACTTTACTCAATACAAAAAAAAAAGGAAGTGCTTAGATTATGAATAAGAACTAAACTACACCTGCTGGCCAGCTGGTAAGCAAGGTAAGTATTTCCGTGCAATGTTAATATAAAATGAATGGCACTAATACCGTATTTCCTCGATTTCAGGCACTGAAAGAGTGCTAGGTCTTGCATAAATTCTGGTGGGCACGAGGGTCACTCGATTTCCAGTCGGCTTCTTTTTTTTTTTTTGATATTTTATCCTACCGTGGCCTAACTGCAAGTTTTAATGGATCGATCAACAAAAATGTTACGCGCTGGGCATTGAATTCATACTGGGTTTAGCAAATTGAGAAAATAGGGTCCGGGTACTGATTCGAGGAAATAGGGGATTGGTAAGTTTCCAACTTTACATCCTTTCACCAATACAAAGCCATTCAATTTATACCGTCGAACATTTTAAACAAAAAATGGTCCATGTTCGTTGCTTGGTGTCAATTCCAACATAATTTTACCAAACCGAAGATCATAATAAGTATATGTTAATGTAAAGAATTACCCAACTTCAAGCATTTTGGAAGTCTCCTTTAAGGGAGGGCTTGCGTGGGGAAAAAGCCTTAGTATTGTTCCCACGTTTATGCAATTTTGCTCTTGTGGTGGGCTTTTAATAGAATACTTTTGCGCATATTTTTGACTTTGCAAAATCCGTATGAAGTGGTGGTTAATCACTGTTTTTAAGGTTACTATAAAATTTTAATCTTGAGTGAACGTAGTAGTTGCCGTATTAATTTTAAGTAATCTTGTGATACCCATAGAATGTAGTTACGAAGTCAAATTGTATTTTTTTTTATATGAAAACAAAAATTGAATAAATTGCGTAATTTTTCATCACTGAACATTGCTGGGTAAGGGTAAAATTAATTTAAATTTTTGTGTGTACTGAAACCAAATTATAGCCTCGTAATTGCTTTCTTCATAGTTTCATGAGTAACTTGCTCCCACTGATCGTAGAACTAGAATACTGCGTCAAAACAAGACTTACTTTAATGTGTAGAATTACGTTTGAGGCAATTTCAGTTCTGTGAAAATTAAACTGTTTCCTATAAAGACAGGCTTTGTAAGATACGTAGGTCAGTTGGCACCACCACTTACAAAATTATACAATTAACGTTTTTATTTCTGCATTCTTCGCCATCATACGTGAGCCGTCATGTTGGCCTTATTTAGGGCTACCTGTGCATAACGTAGCGCATGGACTAACGGAGCTGACCTTAAATCGCAAAAGAAAAACAATCCAACAAACAAAGAAGAAACTGGGCAGTGCACTGTCTCGGGTTTAGGGGTCAACCTCACTCGCGCTTTGTGCTCATGGGATTTCCCCTACCCCTCGACATTGGACTGCTCCGTTCTCGCAAACGAGCAATTATCGTTGGTTAATCGCCTATTTCTCATGGGTATAATTATATTACGTTAACTACCTTTTTTTTATCAATAATTCTGGTTTAATCCCCACACACTTAGGGTGGGGGAGGAAAGGATGCTACTTGGTTTAGCCACGGCAAAACCCCAATCAAGTACATAACGTAGTTTTCATGGCTATCGGGACACCACGGTAAATACCTGTAGTTTTTCCTAAAAACTATAAAGGTTGGGCCAGTGTTAGATGCAAGGCTACTGGTGTGTTCAATTTAGTTTCTTTCTTTATAATTGTATAAGTTCTTTCTGTTAAAAAAAAACTTTGCCGTGTGTCTGCTAACCCATTCCGGTTGGGTCCTGTTGGTATTTACTACGACTCCTCTAGGCTTGCACTGTACGACACTTTGCATTAAATATTTTGTCTTTAGATTACTGCACAATTGTTAATACTTTTGTAACTAGGAAAAATAGTAATTGTTGCCTTCACGACGTCAAAGGAAATATTGGTGCCTTGTATAGAGTTTTGTGTTTCTCCTCAGTTTGTGTATTTCCTATTTCCTAAGATTGTTTTGCCATATTTTACTTTTGCATACATCATTTTTTTTTTTTTTTTTTTTTTTTAGTTTTCTTCCTTGAAATAATGTTACTCGAATTTTTCAACCCTCATTTGAACTAAATAGTAATAGTTATTGCTTATAGAATTTAGGCATCTTTTTTTTTTTACTATTAATTTGAGGTTTCTCCGTATGGCATCGAGAAAATTCAAAAGCAAATGGCTAAGGAATCTAGCCATTGAAGATGTGGAAAACTTACTTTCTGTACTTTATTGTAATCCCGTGTTTTCTGGGTGAGATGTTAGAACATAACCAATATGATTAACTTTCATCGTTCTCTCCTTTCATATTGTGTTTTATACATAGTTGGTCAGTATTACCGAGTTCCATTGAAGTTTAGTTGTATTGGCCATGACAAAGCATGCTCGAGCAGTGTTGTTCTTCTCTTGGTCTGTTCTTTGCCCCTTTCTCTGACAACTTTTCTTCTTTTTTTTTTTCCACTGTTGCAGACTCTTCCAGTGATCGTTTCTTAAGGATCTTCCTCTGCCAGATTTGTGGCACCAGATTTCGTACACAATCCGCTTTGTGCTCGCATCGCAATATTCACACGGATCGATACAAATGTCCAGAATGTGGCAAATGTTTCCGCACTCTACAGAAGTTGCAGCTGCATGTGCCAACTCATTCAACTCGTCGTGGGCGTTGTTTCTATGGGAATGAATCTAATAGACTTGTGTAGAGACGTTTCTTGAACGTATATTGCGTTAATATCAAACCCATTAGTGAAATGCGTGACAGAAGCTCACTGCAAGTGGCAACTGTTATAAACTCGAGTAAGACAGTTCTTATTGTAAGTGGAAGTTGCCAAACACGTCTACATTTCCATTCGTCAAGCATCCACTGTTGTGAAGAGACTTTGACAAACAGTCATTCCTAATCGGTGCTTAGCTAGTTGACATTTAACGTTTTGTTGTGTTAAGTGCCATGTTCGTCTGCTTATCATTGGACAGTAGATTACATCCCGTTATTTCTTGCTGCATGTGGTAGAACTGCCTCACCCCCGCCCTCTAAAAGTTAAAGTGAAATTCATTCTTACTTGCTCACACATTTTTTTGAAATTAAGACCAAGTTGACATAGCTGGGCCCAAACTATGTTATCTTACTAACAGGCACACTAACTGCATGTTGGTAGTTCACCGTTTGTTAAAGAGAGCAAATTGGCATAGCGTAGCTTGAAAACAAATCAAGGTTGCCAAGTCAACAAATGTAAAAGGTACCAAGTCTTATTTATTGCTGGTTTGCGGACAGTTTTCAGAAATTTGTTAAGGGACCTTAACTGGTTATGTCGTTTACCAATAGTTCAAAATTTAGATTTCAACCCAGGAAATATTGCAATCTCTTCTTCTTTTGATTTCTGAAATCTTTATTGTGTTAGTGCACGAATCTTCCTACCATGATCGATAATAGGATAATCTCTCTTTTCCTGTAATGAAGCCATACTCCATTTCTGGCTAAGGAGAGATAAAAATGGCTGCACTTTGTTCTCTATATGATGTTTGGTACCTGCATTGTTAATAGGTGTAACGTTGTAAGCTTGTTGAAAAACATTGCCATTGTGCCAACACTACTGACTTTTTTCCCCTACTACATTTTTCTGCTAGGTAGGGTTGCGATGTGCCATTCAAAAGTGAATATACAGGTGGTACACAAAAAAACTGACGACCCAATATTTATTAAGTCCAACTTTTCTAGTTAGCACCCCTCAAAACCAGGAGAGGATAGAAAACGTCTAATGAAACGGAAGATTTCTGTCCTCTCCTGGTCCTGAGGGGTGCTAACTAGAAAAAACTGGACTTAATAAATTTTGGGTCGTCAGTTTTTTGTGGACCCACCTGTATAAAAAAAATAATGCCATGTGACTCAGCAGAAAGTTTGCAGGGATAAAAATCGGTAGGTTTGGAACAATCGCAATATTTTAAACAAACTTACGAGTTTCATCTGTGTATGTATATACTTGTGTGTTTTAGTTTTAGCCCTTTTACCAGGAATTGTGCACGTTTACTTCTAGTCATTGTTACATAAATGTTTTTTTTTTCTTATTTATTGGTTAGATCTCTTAGACTGCCACTTCAGTATTCCAAAGAATTTTGTTGTTTTCTTCAGTTTAGGTTTTGATTGCACATTCGCACCAGTGGACAAATTATGGAATTCTGTGCATTTTAGGTAACATTATTCTATTGTGAGTGGAAAATTTGCAAATGCCTGTAACGGTGGAAATTTGACGACGTAATTTGAATCTACAATTTTTCCTACCCAGCAGAAGCAGAATTGTGAAGCAAAATTAGTTCTTTATTGAATTTACAAAGATTAGTCGACCTCTTTCCTCAGAATGTCTCCATGTAAAGAAATAAACTACGATAATTTGAAAATCCTTCGTGTTGTCGATTAAAAATAGTGGTGATGCTGATCTATATTGTTGAGGTTGGCGTGTTGCTTACATTTGTCCTCCAGTTATGTGGCAAGTTTAGGATGAACTAGACTATCGATATCTGTGTAGGTGGGCCCTGTCTTTTTCATAACTGGCACTTGGCGACGTGTTAGTTTAACTTGCCGACTGCTATTTTTAAAGACACTAGATGCCAGCATGTAGGACTTTTAAATTGTCGTTGTGCATTTCTTTACATGGAGACATTCTGAGGAAAGAGATCGATTAATCTCCAAAAGTTCAATGAAGAACTAATTGTGCTCTGCTTGCTGGAAAAAGTTTACAGATTCAAATTATTTTGTGACTATACCAAGAATAAGACCAAACAGTAAAAGTAAAAAGTGTTTTGCAAAATGCCTTTCAACAGTTCAAATATATAGACAACTGGCACAAGGTTTCGATTCAAGTGGAAAAATTGGCTGAATTTGTGACATTGCCATATCGCGATCCTCATAAGTTGTTTCTGCAGTAATTTTATTGTTATTGGTTTTTTTTTAATCCATGAGTTCACTGCAGAGGTATTATGCATATTAAATAACGTAGGACTGTAGGCTGTAATTCGTTCAAGATCTATTCTGATAAACCTTTGACATGAAAGTTGTGTAGTACATTTGCTTGCTTTTAACAGGAGTTTTCAGTAAAAATAATAGTGGTTTGTCTATAAAAAGATGATCTCAAATAGGCTGGCCTTTGAACTGTCTTGAAAGCTCCACTGTGGTAGGATCTAAGAGTAGAAAGTAATAAAAATACATCTGGTTGTAAAATTTTTAAAACATCTTGTCCCGTGATATTAAACTTGATGTGTGGTTGCTTGAGGGTGGGGGAATTAGCCAGGAGAGGACAGAAATCTTCCAGTTTCATTAGCTTTGATTTCTGTCATCTCCTGATTCTGAGGAGTGCTAACTAGAAAATGTTGGGTCACCATTTTTTTGTGGACCACCCTGTATACAGGGTCAGGTAAGTTGTAATCGTGCTTGATGACACGGGCTGGGGGAGGTTTTGGAGAAGAAAAATTAATGGTTACCTAGGCCAAATGCTATGCCAGTTATTGTGTTGCTAACTTCTTAAAAATGCATCGCATTCCGTGGTAATTAACTTGTAACTGTTCAGGTACAAAGATTCTTTACCACTTCTATTACCGGCGGTACAGAAACTATATCCCATCTCACAGAAATATTTTCCCGTTCACCGAAATTGAAGCCCTGCTTAAAATTTGGTGAAAAGGGACTTCCTTTTCATCAGAAAAAAATATAAAAAAATGAATATAAATACAGTTAAACTGCATTTTTTTCATCTTGTTCACTATCACTACTGGAATGGTGTTTCTTTACACTGTGCTTGAATAAATGCAAATTGTTAGGCCATTAAACAAAAAAAAAACGTCCTTTCTCGGTCCCAAAAAAAGTTTCGTACGGCCGGGCGTCTTTTTCCCCCCTCAATTTTACCACTCTCCTTCACGTTTGCGTAAGAAGGAACTGTGCAATAAACAGTTTGAATGTTGTAAGAAAGTCTTACCCTATCGTACTGAACTACGTTATTTCTAGTGTATAATTTTCGCTGATGGCTAATTTCCAATTTTTCTTAATTTTATTTACAGCGATTTGTGTCTATTTATTTACCCTTTCGGAAGCTTACTTGGACATAATACTTTCTAAAACAAATTTGCTTTTGCTGCAGCAAGCCAAGCTACACAGAAAACAAAGTTTGGGGAAAAAACGGTTCATGCGGAGACATTCTGGCGGTGTCTGAGAAATGGTCTTCTTTTTAGTGGCAAAATTAGTAGCACTTCCTATTAAAGAAGCATTCCTACTTAAAAGATAATCTAATATTATGTTTTTAGTCGCTGCAAGCATTAAGCAACGCAGGCGTGTTGGGTGAAATTATTTCATTGGTATGTAATTACCTTTTTGCCGAATTTTAAGCAGGGGTTTAATGTTTGACAGAAAGCAATTCTGCGAACCAAGCGCACACCATATGTCCTACAAGAAACTGGCATTGCTACCCCTTCCTAACTTTGTGTGGTGCTCCCGTTGGTGCCTAAAATTGTGATACGATGCTAGTAGCCATTTTAATGTGTGACATTATTTTTATTTTGTGCAATAACAGGTCTGCCTTACTTTCTAGTTTCTGGATCTGTTATGCATTATTAAACCTTGGACTAACTACTCTCTTTGAGATGGACGAGTCACGTACGGCTGCCTGTAAGCACGGTAGTATTCTGACCTTCTGCAGCTGTGATCTAGACCCATAAGCCGAATTTTTTTTGCAAAGACGGCCGGCTTGTCGCCAAAATTCGGCCGAGATTCGGCCAGTCGGATATTCTTCCGGCCGAGAATCGGCTAAGCTTAGGCTAAAAAAAAAAAAAACTTTTACATTGTTGCTTGTACACCTGATGATAGAACTACAACTTCTGCTACTGCCGACTACTATTGTCGTCTCGCTTTGCAGTACTGTCTACATTTTGCTTAAAACAGTATACTATACTTTACTCACAACTAACAAATTTATTTCAAGATATACTGGCAAGACAAGTTTATGCTAACATTCTGGTCAATTGTTCGTTTTGTCAGCCCTCTCGCTGACTTTATTGTCAGAATATAAGACCCTCACGTCATTATATGGCACCGCCACCAACTCCACAAAAGAACAGTTCTTTCGACATTAGCATTTTGAAATCATTCAAGAGTGATTGACGGTGAAGTCGCCTGTCGATGCGTACGATAAAAGACCAAACGATATATTGCTCAGCGCTGCTTGTAAGGCTGCAATTCTGAGTTAAGCATTCATATAACTAATGTTCGGAACGTGGTTGGCTTTACAAACAATTAACATGTTCATAAAATTCGAGTTTTTCATGATTGATTTCCATATTTTTGACAACCATTGGTCTTGAGAGTGCGATGGTGAAGCGAACCATTCAATATTGAAACATAAAGCAGCTTGCTGGATACGGCGTAGGCCATATTTTTTTCCGGTGGCCGGCTTATGGCTAGCCGAATTTTTTTCCGGCCAAGATTCGGCTTATGATATACATTCGGCAACGGCGGCGGCTTAGGCGTCTACTGTGTTCGTGGCGCCACCTCGAAATCCGTTGGTGGCATGCCACCTTAGGCCACCTCACTCATGTCATGCGAGTGACCAGAGTTAAACAGGAAAACCAGGGAAAAACTTTGGAAATAGCTTCGATCTCCCATGACTCGAGGTCGTGCTACCAGTCTCCTGACAGTATCGAGTGCACGGGCTGTATATGGACACTAGTAGGTGACTCGTCCATCTCGAAGAGAGTAGTGAGTCCAAGATTAAACACCCTAATCTCCTTTCTTTCAGGTAAGTGTTAAGAGTTGAATAACAAAAAACTGCTGGAAATTACCAGCTGGCCCGTTTGTCCTCTTTTTCTTGGTGGTGGTTCCTGCTAGATTTTGTATTTTTTAGTTTCAGTGCATATTTTAAACTAAATTTGATTAGTTTCTTAATAGCCAGGCCAATATATTTGCATTGTGTGGAATCAGTCATGACATTTATTGCATCATTGCTTATTTTTTTTACATGTTTGCTTACATGCTTTTTACAATTTTTATTTAGTCTGTTCCAGTTAGGTGACGGAGCCAGGCCTTTTGGAGCCATTTCCAGGAAACTCTGAATTAATAATGCACTTTTTTCCTGATAAGCTTCATTTATGTTTGCCGTGATTGGTCTGAACGTTGTAAGTTGTCATTGTTTTGTAAAGTGGACGGAGCGTAAATCCGTCAACATCTTAATGTTCATTTGTGGCAACAACGACATTTGATTACCTTGAATGCCGGACACTTGCAACATACAGCATACATGCAAAATTTACCTTATCCTGGTATCTAGGCTACCCGGTGAAATTGCCGTCATCAAACAAATTCTGAAAAATCATATACTTAAAAACGCACTGTTGATTTGATAATTTTACATTCTGGATACCAGACTGGTATATTTATCATGTATGATAATGTTGGTTTCTGCGCAAAATAATACACAACGACAATAACCAAATAGGGGCCACTTTTCTCTATCCAAAAATTTGCGCAAATTTTTAATAGTTGTGAAATATCTTTGTTGGAATTTCTCCATAGGAATTTCTCGTACTGACTTCTTCAGGCAATTAAGAAAAGCTCACTTCTAGTTACATCGCACTGCTCTCATTTAAGTGTTAGGCTTGATCGCTTAAACGGGTACAGTGTAATGTAACTAGAAGTACCTTTTCTTTATTGTCTGAAGAAGACAGCAGAAGAAATTCCTACAAAGATTTTCACAGCTGTCGAAAATTCGCTAAAATATTTACTGTTTTCGCTGTTTTGAGACTTGTGCGTATATCATGTCGAGTGTGTTGGAAAGTGAATCCATTATCTCTCATCGTAACCGAAGCTATTTTGCTATTTTTCAAACTGAAGTAAAGTTGAAATTTTTAAGAATCGTTGAAAAATAGGATTCACTTTGTGGAGTGGAGCAGGAATATTATTGATTTATCTTTTATATACTGCAATTGTCTGGCCTGGGTCTAAATGTATTACAATGACCTAAAATTAAACAAACGTCCTGATTTTTATGAGCTTAAGGGGTTTTTGCTTGTTAGGTGGCATTCTGATGAAAGTAACGTTCAACCTTTTTGGAATCGGAATTGGATCTTTGATCCAAAAGTGGTTACTATTTGTATTTATTTTCCCCCAAAAAAACTTGAAACCAAATTTTTGACTTAAAAAATTATGCAGTGCATTTTTTGTTGCCACCTTGTGTGTTATATACAACCTTTTTTTTTTGATTGTGTGACAAACCGTACAGTTATTATGCCTTTTTACCATTCATCCGCAAATGATGTCAATTTATTTTTTATTGGTCTACCAGTGTAAATGACCACAACTAGTTAGTAAACTCAGAAAGTTTTGGTTTAAGTAAGCTGTTTATTTGCCTTGGCTCAAGATTTAGCCATTTTTGTGGAAAGTGTCAGTATCGCATTGTTTTGCTGATACTTTCCTTTGCCAGTATCGACATCGGATTGAAAAAGTGACGTCAACAAACCTTAGCAAAACGTATCTCGCTGCTGTGTAAATTTGTAAAAATAATCCTCATTCAGCTGACTGTAAGGTCTCGTATTTTGTCTTAAATCAGTACATAAAGACTTCCTCGGGATTATTTTTTTTTAATAGTGATTGTAGGACGAATGCTAAAGGATGGCCTAGTTCAGTTTTGAGCGGAAGTGCCGTGGATGGACGGAACCGGAAGTGATGAAGGAGGAAGTAGAGTCTTAATTGGCAAGGTTCTAGAAGTGCACTGTGGCAGTCATTGGTGGCGTTTAGATGTAGTAAGTCTGGTGTGGGTTTTTGTTTGTTCATAGAGAATGGTGGAGATTTTCCAATTTGGTGCTTGCAATCTGGTATTTGGTGTTTGCATTTTTTAATTTTGGCCATACACCAGATTGGAAGAATATCACCATGCTGTGCACAGAAAAATACACCAGAACCAGACTTGCAATAGAAACCGCCCATTATCCAGACACACAAATCACCACTAACCTACCACAGGCCGACATCCACAGAAAAGAATCTGCATTTTCTGGTTCCGTGGTGCACGTGCAGCTCTTCTGCTCAAAATACAACTTTGCCACTTTCGTTAACACCATATCACCATAATTTAAAAAAATACTTTTCAAGAGGGAGTTAGGTAACAAGATAAAATATTGAGGAATTCGACTACAAACAACCAGTTCATTGCTCATTTTTAGTCATTTTTCAGTTTTATCGACACGGCATACCAAAAGCAGCCACTACTGTTGCTACTGCTAGCTATGTTTTGTCTAGTGCACTTAACATTTTTTCCCATATTCTTATTCTTTCCTTCCCCAGCTAGCCAAGCTATCACTCAATTTTTCAGTAATAATAATTATATGTTGTTGACATTAAAGAATCTATTTTATGTGAAAGGCATTCTATTTTTACATCAGACCACTAATTTTGTTGTTACAAGTATTTAACCCAGTTATTAATACAGCGTTAAGTGTAGATAGTCAAATCCTCATTTAGTTGCAATAAACTATTAAAAAACAAAATACTTAAACTTAACATGCTTGTATCTATTTGTTTACTGCTAACACGTGGTCTCAATGAACCAAACGAAAAACAGTTTAGGAGAAATAAACCTTTTCAGCAATTGCTGCTGAAACCGACGGGCATGTAACATTTGCTAAGCTATGCAATGCCGTGTATGGAAAATCTTACGTAACCTGGCAACGTCGTATTGGGACTGTTGAATGGGCTAGAGGGGCGATCAAGGGCAAAAATTACACATTAAAATGTGTAACTACTGAAAGCTGGGACGCTTTGGGCTAGTTACTGGGACGCCATGGTATATTATCCATACATGTGCAATGCGCCCATGACAAGGATTTTGATGATTTCCTGCGCGCACAAAGTGTGGGTTAACACTTTAAGCCCTGAGCCCACGGGTGCGGATGGCTTCATTTACATTAAGCCCTGAGCCCGCACTGGTGTGGGCTGCCTTTATTATCTCTCTGTGTGTAGATACCCACCTCAGTGCGGGCTTAGGCTATCCAGAAGTCGTCACGGACTGCTTGTACAGTGTTTCAACCAAATGACACCAGATGGCTTGGGCATGTTGACTTAAAAACCATTTCTACTACATTCATCAATAATCTTGCATCCGATGGCAATTGTTTGTGTAAATTTGTAACACTGAAAACTGTATACTTTCAACAAGCAATATTTTTTTTGAGAAAATGTCCTGCAATAAATCGCTTCGATTTCAAAAAAGGGAAAGGATTAAGCTTTCTTTAAAAAAAAAAAGTCAAAACATCTATGATAGGAGCCGAGCTACTAATTTTTGCAAAAGCACAAAATTGCTCAGGCTCCAGGTAACGAACGCGAAGAAAAACATCGGGACTGAAAGTGTTAAAAAAATGATGGTTAACATCCATCCATCATTATGTTTATGTAGAATAATAGAAGCTCGTCTAGCTGAAGTAACTCCTTACCTTCCTGAATATTTCCCACTAGCATAGTTCGCATAGTTTTCAGTCTGTGAAAAGGATTGCTTTCTGTGTTTGCCAAGAACTTCAACAAATATTATTGAAAAAATGCTATTTCTTTTCTTTTTTAGTATGCTTTGTGGCTATGTAGATAATTCTGGATTATATTTTAGCATATTGTTGGGGTAGTAGTGTTGTCGATTTGTGTAACATGAACCATAGTGTTATTACAAAACTAAATATATACTTAGCTTCGGTAAACTGGATGATGACTGAAAGAAAATAAGAAGATATAGGATGGCTAAAATTCAGGGGTTGACTCATTAGGTAGCACTCGCGGCACTGTTGATTAAAAGCCCCCGTGCAATGGGCGGCCAGGTCGTGCGGCCAAAAAACACGGTGACGTGCCGCGTGGCCACGTCTGTTTTCATTGATAATTCTCGATCACATGGTGAAAGATGAACATGGAGCAAGCATGTTGTCTGCACACTGCCCGGGATCTCAGTGGCCGCTGCAACTGACTGGCTGCGGCGGCCAAGGACGCGGTGCTTCATATACTGTAAGCATTCTTGTTGGCCACAGTGACCTGGTCACTTCGTGCGCGGAGTCCCTAAAAGAATTCTTTTAATAAACAGTGCCCCGAGTGCTACCTAATGGGAGTCGACCCTATGAATTTTAGCCATGCTTTACAACAAATCATTCAGCTGACCGAAGCGTTAAGAAAGACATACTTTCATGCAATGTAACAAGAAACTACGCAGTAAACCGGAATACCATAAATTTGCATGATTACCAATAGTCTAGAAATGAATTTGCACGCTTTTGTGAAATAGCCATTGTTTAAAATTTAAAACTTTAATGACCTATT
The DNA here is from genome assembly GCA_023313725.1 of Lithobius niger. Lineage (NCBI taxonomy): Eukaryota > Metazoa > Arthropoda > Chilopoda > Lithobiomorpha > Lithobiidae > Lithobius > Lithobius niger. The sequence goes on from JAHWFP010111472.1 coordinate 14,330, forward strand.
TTTAGGAGTCTGTTGCAGGTGTGCATTTGTTGCTTGCATCCTCTTGAGAAATGAGCGTATTTTTCTTGCGCAATTTCTAGGATTTCTTCAATCCTACAACCAAGTCACCCCTCGTAGACAACCGCAGCCAACGCCATTCCAGTGCGAGACATGTTTATTATTCTTTCGTTGCCGAACTGCTCTGTGCATGCATCGCAACCTACATCGTGACCGTTACAAGTGTTCAGTGTGTGGCCGCTGTCTTGCATCTGCTGGGAACTTAAGGCAGCACATGAAAACTCACTCTTCACTCTGCCAGTATTCTTAACTATAAATTGTTTGTTTTATTATGCATGTGATCCAACTGTGCACATAAACGAGATGTGTTACAATGCCAGTGCACTAGCAGCGAGATTTCATACATGCAAATTAATTATTACTTTTCTTTGAAGTTCATATACAAAAAAAATGTCCTTTCTGTTTCTTGGTAAAATTTGAAAACGGTACCTTGGTAAAATTTGTAATATTTTAAATTTAAAATTTTTTAGGTTTTTTAAAAATTAATGATTTATTATTATTATCATTATTAGTTCCAAGAGAGTGAAAATCCTCCAGAGTTCGTAGACCACCTTTCTAAAGATAGTTCTGTATCTTGCAAATTTTCATCCGCAGCCTGCAAGATAGGGTACTATCCTTAGTGTGGAAGTCGGCGAACTATGGAGAATGTTTACTCTCTTGGAGGTAATATTGATTCAGCGTTCCACAGTAATGAGAGTTATCTTTATTATTTATTTATTATTCCATACTAGTGGGGTATTATTCAAGTAGATTTTTTTAGGTAATTTTAGTGATTGTGTTGTAACAGAGAAGGTATTTGTACTTAAAAAATAAATTTTTGAAGATTGTTAAAAGTACCGTTGTCATTTTCATTTCTTTTTGTTATCCTGTGGGTCACTTTGGCACTTTTAGAGCCATTTTCAGTGGCAATTAGGGCTAGGGGTGGCACGATAATCAATAATATCGCGATAAAAATTTTCGTAGATTATTGTATCGCACTTTTTCTGATTTATCAAATTATTGTTCAAACCCCGATGTTTGTCATGTCTCCGAAACGGTAATAGCTAGGAACAAGCAGTTAGCGGCATCACGTGCGGAATTACAAGGGCTATCCAACCAAGAATGCAGTACTGTTGCTAGCCACTTTAGCTACTTGGAGAGGTAGTTTAATGCAAACAATTTTAAAGTATTAAGTAGCAGCACAACTGTTAAATCGTTTCTACATGATGAGGAACTACTGGACAATAGCAATTGCATTTTCATGTCTATTGTGCTGACAATTCACATTCATGAAGGTTGCACTAGGCTTCAGCCAAGGTTTTTTTTTATATTAGGCCTAATGTTCTTATTTTTTGGGGATCGACCGGGTCGCAAAAAACCAAGTTCGAGCCGAGTCCGAGTAGTCAACCAGGTCGTAGATTTTCCATTTTTTTTAATGTTTAATATTCAGATTTTTTACTTTGGTTTTGTTCTCTTTTTTTTCTTCTTTAAGTCATTTTCATTTTACTTTCGCCCAGTTTTGTATCGCGCAGAGTATAACAATGAACGCAAGCAAAATAAAAGTGGACGAAAGCAAAAAAAAAGGATAAAACCATCGTAAAAATACTATGATATTTACCAGTAATTCTTTCTTCCAATTTTTTTTAATTATAAACTTTTCGATATTAAATAAAGTGAAGTCAAAAATTAAATTGACCAGTAATTCTTTGTTTCAATTTTTTAAAATAATAAAGTGAAATGAAAAATAAAATGCATTTTAGTTACTTTGGTTTTCCAATAGGCCTGTGTTGGCTTTAAGAAAGATAAAATGGAAATGAATTGAACAAGCATACTAACTTACTAAGTAATTAATAATAATTTTCGTTAGGCCTGCATAAATTAAAGTTGTGCTTAACACCGCAGCCTGTACATGAGGTGTTTGTGGGTGTTTGCATCGTTTCTCATCTTCGTCAAGCTTTGTTTCTGTTAAAGTTATTTAATGTCAGTTTTCTTGGATTTGGTTAACAAAAACGTCCAGTGCTGCTTTAGTGAATTTCAAAACACATACGAAAATTAAATTAAGTCTTTAGAGTTTCAGAAAATCGTTTTCTGGTTGTGAGTGTTGCTTATTATCCCACGTGATGTAACATCCTGTTTGGCGCAATTTCAACATGGCCACCATGGTTTTATTCACGTTTCACGGAGGTGCTTGTTATGCTTAAATCGTCGTTGAAAATCACGAGAAACATGAAGTTTCACAATAATAAAAAATTAAAAGAGCAACCACAACGCGAAACGGAAAAGCAACCTATAAACCTTCGCACTATCGTTGATCAGGTGAGAACAACGTTAAGTAGCTCAACTAACGCCGACTTTCGGACGCGTATTCTCAAAACAAGAGATTTTTAATTTTTGTTCATTACGCCCGCAATTAGAAAGAATCATTCTCAAATAAAATAAAATAAAACTATTATATCCATTTATTTGGTTTTTCTGTGCACCTTAATGAATATCTATTGCTTGCAGCAAGTAGTTGTAGGTTCATCCATAAGGTAAAATGAAACTATGAAAATAAAAATAATTTTTTCAACAAATAATTATTACCCTGTTTGTACTCGGTCGAATTTTTACCGAGTCTGAGCCGGGTCAAAAACAGCATTACGCGGTACCGGGTCGGGCATTTACCCAGACTCGGTCGAACCATTTTTTTTTTAAATGGTTATTTCAGCCTCAAAATTTGTTTTATCAAGATATTATCGATTATCTCGATAATTTAAAAAGTTTTATCGGGATAAAATTTTTTTGTATCGTCCCACCCCTAGTTAGGGCACTTCGGGCCACTTAACAAATGAATTTTAAAAGAATGTTAAATGATTTGAGTGTCTAAAATTGCTTTTGATGAATTGTAAAGAAACTAAGCGTATATTTGGTCATATTAAAAATCTTGGTTTCATTATTATTATTAATAATATGTTTAAGTTTCTTTCAGTTCCCCTGTGCAGAATCTACCAGCTGTGGTAGATTGCTGTAGGTACACACAATTTGCCTTCTGGAACTAATACTGAATAATAGATGTCGAGTGGTATTGGTTTTTTCGTTTCTATTTAAGATAAATGGTATTGGTTTTCTATTAAGAAGGACCTACACATTTTCTCACTAGTAATATTGATTCAGAAGCAGAACCTTCGCAATTATTTGTAGTAATTTTTTAGGCCTAATACTAAAGGTTAGAATACTTTAGTATCTTTAGTACATTGGAAGTACTTGGGTCTATTACCATTCTGACATCTGAAATGGAGAATTGCTTTTTGCAGTAATTTTTGTCGACCTACAAAGCAAACTAGGAAGGAAAAAAATGTACGGTGCCTGTTGAATAACTGTTTTGATGCAAACATTGCTGCTTCAATCTAGTGTAGTTAGTGGAACAAATGTTGCGTGTATTCCAACTTCTGAATGTCAGGTTCATTGTGTGTGTGTGTGTGCGTGCATGTCAATCAATAAGCTGATTCAAAAAAAATATGTTGTTTAATTCACAACCAAGGCTTCATTTGGGTTAAAGTGTGGTATAAAAGACAAATCATTCTAAATAGAGGTTCTATATGTGTTCCCTCGTCGTCATTACCTACGGGCAAGTACTTTTGAATGAATTGTTTCCTGGTAATAGTTGTGAACCTCGGTAACAGGTCACGTATAATGCTGATGGATGATTTGGTATATAAAGGATTTGGTGAAAGGCTGGTTCTGTATCAGCGGGAGTGCGTAAGGAATACTTACTGTAGTATGTAATGGTGTGATTTTGCTTTGGCTTATCCAGAAAAGAGCTAGTCGTAACACCAAACCAAACACGTACAATCTCACAACATGGGAATTAGTTTACAATTTCCACAAATTTTCGACACTTTGTGCAGAGGAGAATGCAATAAGTCTCCCAACTGTCTTTGTTAGGCTCTATTAGTCTGATTTTTTACATTCGAATTGCGCGGTGGCCATGGCCTTCGATGTTGGTCGGGTGGTTGCCTTGGCCTTTGATGTTGGTCGTGCCGTAGCCTTGGCCTTCATTGTTGGTCGTACCATTTTCATTTAGTTGCAGGGCTGGTGTGGATGTCAGCTTTCACGATTTATTGGATTGCAGGTGTGGAAGGTGCTTGAATGATCATAAGGTCATAGTTCTCTTTCTTGTTGTGCCTGTATAGCTGATCTCTTCAAATTTGACAAAATCAGACTGTCTCCCGTGGGAAACTAAATTTTATAAATGGAATGTAGACATTGTGTTTTTGCCGGGGTGAATATACGTACGTGAATGATTGGATCACTGCTCTCATTTCGGTGATGGAATATAGACGCGTGGGACTGCATGGGCTTATGCAGTCAAATTAACTGCATAAGGCGATGGTTGTTTAGTACATGATTTACAGTAATTTTTGAAAGTGCAGCTAGCTGCTTCTGGCAGGTTGCAATGGCGAAGCGGGAAACGTGTTGGCGATGCGGCTGTCTGTACCCTGGTGAAGTTTGACGGCATTGTGTCTAGGGAGTGCAGTGCAGACCACTTATGTAGCATAGCTGTTGCGTTTGTTATGGGTTAACACTGCAGTAACTTGAGTAGTCAGTTTTAGGTGTTTTAACGAGATTTCGGTAAAAAAGTTAGTCAAGAGGATTCATTCCGAGTAGGCTGGTACATTAAAATTCCTCTGAGTGCTTTGCACATTATTTGCTCTGGGGTGTCACTTCTTTTATGAATGAGTGGAGAAGTTATGAATTTTTATGATCATGCTTAACATGTATTGATGAAGTTTAGGTAGATCATACTTACTTTTTTGCTAACTACATTATCTTCCGAGTTTCTTCATCCTTAGAGCAAAGTGACCATTTCCCACGAAAACGAAGAGCTGGAACGGAAGCCGGAGGGGTTCGCCTACTTCAGTTTACAATACATTTTTAGGAATGCCACTGACTGAAGTGTGAAAATCTTGCGCCTAAACCATGGGACACAAGATAATAGTTACGGTTCTAGAAGGCAAAATTAATACCGTCATGAAAGCTTGGAAAGTGCTCCCTGGAAATAAATGGAATTTATTTTCACATCAAGTCTTGATGAAGATCGAATTAAAAGCAAACCTCACAAGAGTGCCACTAATTTAGTGTTGTTGCAAATGTAAGAATAAGGTTCAATAAAGCAATTAAAAACCATATCACATTTTCTGACATCAGTTTCCATTTTTTCCCCAAAGTATTATGCTTAACAAACATGGTGGCAACTTACATTTCGAAGTAGGATTGCCAACCCTAACATGGGGTCTTTGCTGAGAGCCGTGGCCCTTATACCCTTTTAGCTTTTGTAATCCTTCGAAAAGGAATTTTAAAAAGCTAATTTTGTTTAATGCGTAGTTAATGAGAGCTTTATTTTAAACATAAAGCATTTTTAACTTGACGCTTAAGCCACAGAAATTGTTTTTTAAGAATTTTTGGCATTAAACCCTGTGCCAAGGCTGTTTGCCGCGACGCATATATCACGTGATTGGGCTAGCCCACTCAGACGGCCGAAGCTCAGCTATTCTCGTTCGTCAGTGGCTAACTCATGATGACATCACGGCAAACAGCCGTGGTTCGTGGTATACAGTTGCAGTTGTACTGGGCTTGTTATAGAATTGGACAACTCAAACAACTCAAACAATGCTAACTAGTAGGAGTAACGTCTTAATGAGGGCTGAAAATTATTTAGGTAAAAAGTAATCCGTCATTTCGTATGGGGGTAGCATTTTTGGAAATTGGGATGGGTCGGTTTCATTTTTTTTTTACTTCGGTTTCGTGTTACATAACTACAAAATCATGGTTTCGTTATCGGTTTTTGCCGCCACGTTTCCCTCCTCCGAGCTTTCAGATTTTTTTTGTATGCCTAATTAGATTAGTAAATCTAGCTTCAAACTCTCCTGATTTTTCTTTCGTCTCGGCAGCATCAATAATGATCGGCCTGGACATGTCATCATTTTTCTCAAGTAAACTCTTTCGTTGCAATTAATCAGATTAATCAATCAGATCAAGGTATTGATTATTAAAGTGTGAAGGTACCTAACACTTCAGAATGTTCACGTTCGATTGCACGGTGTTGTTGGTGTGGAGAGTGTAAATATCATTACTGCATCTTATTTCCACAAAGAGTATTCGGTTGACTAGACTTCGGATGCTCTAAATGGTGTATGCCTGCTGTGGCATGCATGTGAACCTCTCAAGTGCCAACACGTGGAAAGTAAAATGTAAAATTAAAAAAAAGTTAATTAAATAACTGTAGGACCTTAACTGCCATTTATATGTAAAAAATTGGAACCACTGTTGGTGACCCATCACTTGGGGATGAATGTCATTCAGTGTTTCTTGGTAGCCAGTGTTCAAAACACGTTCCTGTGCTTTGTTAACCGAATGTGCAAGAAATGTTAATGATGACATTATCTTAAAATCTCCCTTTAAAAAGTGAAACAACCATTTATGCACATTAAAAACTAGTAAGAGAACGAATTTTCTGGCTGTAAAATACTTTAAACCTATGGTAGACTTGTCTGCTCTGGTTGAATCAAGTTAACAAAAGAATACTGCTACAGCCCCATCTCTATTCGTGAATAGCGCCGCTCACAGGCAAGAACGGATCCAGAACGAAGTCTTGGAGGGGGCCGCAGGACGATTTTTCTACATTTTCTAGCATTTCTTCGTAATTTAGCTGCGTTTTTTCTAAATTTTCACCAATAATTCCGTGTTTATTTGTCTTGGAGGGGCCCGCCCTCGGCCCCCCCCCCCTGGATCCGCCCTCGCTCACAGGGTGTGCACTGGGCACAGACTTGGGGATAGGCATAAAATGCGTGGGGGTTAGTTACTGCAAAACAAGGCATAAACACAACTTGATTGAAAGACGGCAATGCTATAACGGGAATGCTTATGTGTCACATTCAGGGAGCAGGTTGATGATATGGCTGATGGTTGGTGAAGTTTGTTGCAGCGTGTGGGGATTGGCTACGCAGCGGACTTAAACAGCAAGTCATTTCCCTCATTTCGACGGAGTCTTCTTGATAGTAGAACATGGTCTTCGTTCGCGTAGTGAACAGCACGTCCATTATTGGTGTCAATGGGTAGGATGCATTTTGAGCAATCATTTACCATAAATTGTATGTTAATGCCTACACCTGTAAAATACTTAAAGGTAAACATAGCGAAATAGTCAAGTTGATGCTCACCCCTTAAATTGTCGTTCATCAACAAAAAGTTTCATGCTGTGAATGAGGAAAACTAATGCTGCTCTTGTTGCTAGGCTCACTGTTCTCTCAAACTATTTTCCCTTCCTGGGTCAATTACTACGTTTGCATGACCATTTCGAAGCGCTTCAGAGTGATGCGCAACCCATCCTTATAGCCTCTGTGGGTAGTGTAACACCCGTTCATAGTGCAGTCCCCATCTGGCGATATAAAATCCGAGCCATTTCACTGAGGTAGTTTGGGAGTTTGATGCATATTGTCTTTATTCATGTAAACACTCGCAATTGCATTGATATGATGGAGTAGGCCGGGTAAAGATGGCAGTCAGTTATGGCGCCCACATAATTTGTGCTGGTGCCACTCGAATTTCAGGTAAATGAAGTGAAACTGAGAAGACCACTAAAATTTTCATTCTTCTGGTTACTTGGATTTAAGCTGACCCAGTTACCGCATACAGGGGTAGAGCAGTGTAGGACGTGAGGACTGGAATGAAAGGGTTTATGAGTCTCCTGGCGTTAATTGCATTCCTTAGTGGAATGGTGCTAATCGCGGTCGTGCGTAATGTAAACGGGTGCTATTTTTGATGTGCATTTTAAAGCCCATCGCTAAAATGCACTTTCTTGTTGCCGTGTAACGTAGTGGTAGTGGAATATTTCTGTCTTCTTGTTCTACATGGAGGCCTCTTCTCTCCCCTCTTCACAGCAGTTAATGGAAAGTAAAATTTGGCTTTTTCGACAATATCGATTAAAAAGGTTGTACTGTATCTGAACGATTAGACAGTCGTCGAAGTTCTTAATGCGATGTGCGCTCAAAGCAAGGTTAGAAATTGGGTTATGCTGTATTGAACGCCCACTCCATATTTTTGCCAAATAACTGTATAAACCCAAGGACGTTTAATACTCTATTTACGGTAATAGTTTATATAGGCATTGTGTTGTGAAAGGCTAGCATCTTGGTCTTGCCTGTGTATTTTGACATTGGCTTCATTTTTATGAAGTTGCGTTTCAGTGTTGTTAGTGAAAGGCCGTGAAGGGTAATACTTGGGTCTCGGAACTAAATACAGATGCAACCCTATTTAATTTACGTAGCCTTTTGGACTTATATGTCAGACTGCCTGAGCAGGGAATCGAACCCAGGGCTTTTGAAACCCAAGGCCGAGTTCCTACCGCTGAGACATATTGACACGGCCGTAAGTGAACGTTTTTCTTGTGAGCCTTTGGCTTTCCCGTCTTTGGGTCTCTGAAGGTAGTATATAGTTCTGAATGATTGACCTCCAAGAAGTTGTTCTTGTACAAAAGAGTTTTCGTTACTGCAGATTGCTAGTCCTAGGAGGACACCAATAGTTGGCCTACTGTTGTCCTACAGTTGAATTATTGGCTGGCAACTTCTTTTTGTCTTCCTCAGAACACCCGTTTGTAAAAAATACGAAAAGTTGCATCACAGCTCCAAACTCTCTTCACAAGACAGTTTGATAGCTAGTCCGCTTATTTTCAAATCCTTCAAATATTTATACACTACTCCAACTTGCAGAGATACAAATCTAAACCGTAAACAGTTCATAAAATAGATTACTCGTAATGTAGTGCCAACTAAGCCACTAAATGATATGTTTCATACTTCTTTGATTTTCATGAAATGTCATAAATTTCGTTATAATTTTTTTGGTACGTGTCAACACGTAATAATTTCGTATTAAGACAGCCGATGAAAATTCTGCAATTAGATGCACTGCAGGCAATGCCTGCTACAAGGGGCTGCTCTAAGCTGTGATAGCCAATGAAGACGGCTGAAATTAGGTGTATTGCAGGCAATGCCTGCTACAAGGTGATGCTAAGCTCCAACACCAGTGAAGCAGCGTCATAAAAGCACGTAGCCAACATAATGGGGGAAGTTCGGGGAGGATCGTTTTCATGGCATGTTGCCCTATATAGTATTTCGCCAGACCTGCGTAACAGACGCTGGGTACAGCTAGTAATTGAATTTTTTAGAAGACGATATAAAATAAAATCGACCTTAGCGCTCTAATTTGCTATGGTTGGATTGGTTGTTATGTATATATGTTTTGTATATATTCATATTTGGCTTACACCTGGGTTTAGGCGAAGGGGTTGAGCAGTCATTGACAACCAATCCAACCATAGCAAGTTAAAGTGCTAGGGTCATGTTCATTCTTTTCCTGGCAGCCATGCAAAAATGGGAACATGTTCATTTTTTCCACTGTCGCAATGAAAAAAATGTGATTGGTAGGCAATGTCGATTATACACAATACCAAGCAATAACAAACGAAATATTGCGACTTATATTAAAGCTATCAAGCTTTGGGCCCCATTAGCCAATGTGACGTAAACTTCATGCCAATACCAACGTAGCGCACTCGCTGACACTAAAAATGTCGTGTGTCGTAATTGGTATTACCTGTGTGTTGTATAGGTTACCAACCGCTTTTCCAGCAGTGATATACAACAATGTCGAGGTCGGCTGAGCTATTGTATATCTTCAAAGCTGCTGATAATCTTATCCCAATTTCACATCTAAGACCGTGTACACGAATGTCACTGACCCAAAAAAATATGCACAAAATACAACATATATGACACGCACGTGAAACAGAACCTAAACGTACACCCATAAACACACACAAAATAGACGCCATAAAAAGCAAAACTACTGTAAAATTGAAAGATGAATAATACATACACAAAATGAACACCTAGTTACTCAATCGAACTAGAATTACAACAAAACTGCCTTAACTGGGAGTCTGCTTATTTCACAAATTATAAATGCACACAAAATACACGTATAGGCCACTCACACGAAACACACTTAAAATGTAAAAAAAAAAAACAAATGTAGCCATATAATAATAATAAAAAAGCCTGTATAATAAAAAAAATAAGGCACACATAAACATGGACATGCACACAAACATTAAACATTTCGAACACAAACTGCGTTCACTTTCTGACATGGACACAGAATTAAAAACAGTCCTTGTTCCCTGGAATTGGAGTTCACATTTTAGTTAGTTGTGTTCCAGTGAACTCTAATCCGTGTTTATTCGTGTACCTTCACAGTTGTGAGTTGAGGCTACGAGCTCTAATGATTTTTGTTTGCGTTCAGTTACTAAGTTACCAGGTGTTTCCGAGGAATGAGATTCAACAACTCAGGTCCGCAGAGCCGAGGTATTGTATCTCTTCAAGAAAAGCGGTTGATAACCTTTTTATCCCAGTTTCACACCTCAGGCCAACAATAATGCGATCGTTGGTGATACAAATGACTCTTTTGTTCAATTGCTGCCTACTGTCGTTCTTTAGAAGGCATTGTTGCGTCCTTTGCTAAGTATAGAAATACAAACCCTTGTAACTATTGTCAGTGCGGGAATGGCTGGTTTTCGTTTCGATATATCAAGTAATTTATTCGATACATCCAGCGATAATGAAGAGGAGTCCATAAGTGTGATGGAGGACAACGTATTCGACGGATAAAGATAATGTAATAAAAATAGTGCTGATAGTGAACAGGCTGCAGTCAAAATGTCAAGTATTTTATCCTATGCGGTTGATTCGTTATGTCTGAAAGATTGATTTTCTTATTTGCCTTGTGTCGAGGGTGCAATAGTGATTTAACAATATGATTTTAGGGAGCTTTTCACTCCTCCCCCATCTCGCGTCTCCTCCTCCAAAATAATGGTTGCAATCCCATCGCGTTTCATTGTTAAAAGTGAACTGCGATGGTGAAATTATGTGTACCTTGCTGTTATTGTACTATTGTAAGCCACTCAGCAGTAGACCATGTGACTCGTAAGTTATATAACCATGTACGTTACTCATTAAAACGTTCACTCGTTATTACAGTCAACACCTTGTTTTGCCCCTTCAGGTTAGGGTGAGTTGCATATCAATTGGCGATGAGGGTGGGATGTTTTAATGAGTAATGTACATGTTTATATAACATACAATGAGTCACATGGTTTATTGCAGATTGGCTTAAAATAATTGCAAGGTACACTGATGGTAACAAATTGGATAATAGCATATATAAATACTGTAGTGTCTGACTACAGGCACTGCTAAGTAGTTTTGGTGCTCCTTGCACCTATCCTGTTATCCTGTAACCAAACACTGTATATTGTACTAATTATACACCACTTCCATGGTGCCTTCTGACCGAGCCAATAAATAGGCTGTACAGCGCCCGCTGCGGCAGCTGCTTACTTGAACCCACAATCTGTAGTAGTGTCATTCACTCGGCTGACACTACAAATACCATACTATGGTATTGGGCGGTATACCAAAAGGTGCAACGGTACCAAATACCACGCATTGTTAAAATACCGGTATTGTTTTAAAATGAAAACAGACGCTAAGATTGGCTCAAAACAGTACAACAATCATTTAAATGTCAACAATGGTAAAATTAGAGTTCTAAACAATGAACTAAAGTGTAGCCAAATTTGCACACTTTGATGCTGCAACCGGAGTTTGTTTAACTTTGCATTTCTAATTGGATAGTTAACCACAAATGTTAAATACATATTTTAATGAAGATGTTTTTCAATTTTTTTTTATCAAACATGTTGTAAAACATGCATTAGCTTAAATTGGGGGAAAAAATATTTTTAAATATTCCATTCAATAAAATTTGCTATTATTTAAAAATCAGGTGTTGGCACCACAACACTAAAATACCGGATACCACCTCATTCATAAGTACCGGAGAAGACCGAGTACAGGGGTACTAAGCTTGGTACCGGCACCAGTTGAAAAATGTCTGATACCGCCCAACACTACCATACTCGTACAATAGTTAGCAGAGTCGGACTGGGTAGCAAAGGGCGCCTGTGCCATTTAAGGAAATGATGGGACAGGGGCGTCACGCGTTTTACCAGGAATTCAAGCCTGACGGGTCTAGAAAACGCTCTAAGCTCCCCAAGTATTGTCCAAGGAAGAACCCAGGAGCCTTTACTTATTTTGATATTCTACTGGCTTTGAAGTGTGTCAACACATGTATTGCCATATATTTCAAGGAATGACTGTTTTTTAGGGTGGGGGGGGGAGTTTAACAAAAGTGTTGAAAATGCATTGTGCCTGAAGGGAAGCGCAACAGTGGAAAAATTCAGTTTTCTTTTGGAAAGGGGCAAAACAGAAGGCTGCCCATGGGGCACCAAAGGGCGCCTGTGCCAATGCCACAATGGCAGTATGGCCAGTTCAACCCTGATAGTTAGAGTGTGCATACAAGGTGCACTCACACTCTGAAACTGAGTACAGATCAGGTGATAAGTTCTATGATAGTTTCACGAATAAGTTGTTAGAGAGCATGCAGGATGCACTAGTTAACAGACACTACGTCCACCTCGTCTATAAATTGAAAGTTACACAATGACACATTGAAATTACTAAAATTGAAAATGCTAATAAAGTATTAACTGCATTCAAACAACTATAACTGCAAATTGAAATTGCTAAATTGTCGCCAGTGTTAGTAAGGGTCGACCTAGGATCTCTGTGTTAAATTTTCAACTTTGAGACCTTATAACTCCGTCAAAACTAAAACTTTAAACCAAATTTGGAATCTAGCCTTGACTAGTCAAGGTCTGTCTACAGTTCAAAAATTGGGAAATTCAGTCCAGCCAAACCCGAGATACAGAGAGGGGCCAAATAGACAACTTCTTGTTTTTGGTCTTGTTCTGGGGATGTACCTTTCGCCTCTACTCTCTACAGGTCAAACTATTTGTCCTGTAAAGCTGGTTCTTAGCTCATTTTACAGGTATTGCTCCGTAGATGTGCCCTTTCCATAAGGCGTTTTCTAATCGGTCAAGTGGTTCAGGGGTTACGGAGCTCTAAACGACCAGATTGATTGTTTTACGTTGTTTTAAACATTGTTATGCAACAATGCCATTTAGCAAACGCCAGCTGCAAGACGTAGACTGAAGATTAAAAGATTGGTTTCTATTGTTAACACTAGCGATGGCCAGGTTAGTAAGGGCCGTAGCTATTTACCGACCTTAAAGACGGCGCAACAAAACAAACAACAAATTAATTATAAAGTTGTCAAACATACCCCACCCCTCATCCACCATTACATCTATTTATTACAATTCTCAAAGTAACACGGATTAATAAACAAAAACGCATCGTTAAAAGTTAAAAGTAAGGGTCTAAAAGTCAAAACCTGTAAGGAACACGGACAAGTTTTGACTGTAAGGGTCTAGGTGCCAAATTTGGTCAGTAAGACGCGGCTAAGCATTAGACCCTTACTACCCGGCGATCGTGTTAAAGCCTTAGTAAGGAAAATTGGAAATTAGCCCACAGCGTAACTAGAAATAACGTAGTTAAGTAAGCCACCTTTACGCACTTACGTTAAATCGGAGTGGCATGACCGAGATTCGAACCGGCTACCCAGTTCGCCCCCAGATCACTTGCATAGCGCCTTAATCTCTCCGTTGCACTCCGATGAAACGTAAGTACATAAAGGTGGCTTACTGAACTACGTTATTTCTAGTGTATGATTTTCGCTGTTGTCTAATTTCCAATTTTCCTTAATATTATTTCCAGCGATTTATGTCTATTTATTAATGACTTAGTAACTCAGACAGAATGGGTGTACACACCTACGCTTGTAGCAGGTTGTCTTGCTTGGAATCGCTGCCATGTTACCACACCGAAAAAAATGTCAGCCTGAAGCATAGTAGGACTGCCCCCCCACTATCATTGGATCATCACATGGGTCACATGGGTTTTTGTTCCTCAAAAACCGGGTAGTAAGGGTCTAATACTTAGCAGCATCTTACTGGCCAAATTTAACACCTAGACCCTTACAGTCAAAACTTGTCCGTGTTCCTTACAGGTTTTGACTTTTAGACCCTTAGTTTTAACGATAAGTTTTCGTTTATTAATTCTATTTAAATGTACATGCGTCCCTGTTGGCTTTCGTGTATGACTCAGTTTTGCGACATTAGTTCAAACTTACGTAAATGTTGCCAACACATTTATTTTCTTGTTTTTTTCTTTTGTGCGAGAATGATTTTGCGACATTAACTCTAACCTGTGTAAATATTGCAAACGCTAGTCTCAACGGGTCGCAAGACATACCGGAAGGATTTATGTGGTTTTAAATCCTTTATTGGAGCCCCCCACCCCCCCCCCTCCCAAAAAAAAAGACAAGTAATAGATTTTCGGCAAATGACTATTGGCATGTGTTTTATTATTACTTTTCTGTCGGTAGTGTCACATGGATAACGTTAAAAAAAAAGCATTACCAACTAACTTGAAATTCATAGGTACGCAAAAAATGGTAGTTATCTGCTGCTAAATACCAACAAAGTATGAGTCTTGCACCTTACAGTCTTAGATCTACACACCTATGAGTCTTAGACACCGTAACTTCTTACGGGAGGCGTTTGTTCATACTCAGCTAACAATTTGTGTGGGTGGGGGCACGCGAAGGTTGACATCAACAATACTGGAGAGAAGTTCCGCTAGTGCAGCAACAACTGCCCAGTCACATGTAATAGATTTGAATACTGTTGATTCTTGCGTTGAACCGTTCCCCCACAAACCGTTTCTTTGAATTATTTTTCTGGATGTATTTTGCGCATTTAGGTAACAAAAGTTAATGTGAAACGCAAGAATCAACAGTATTCAAATCTATTACATGTGACTGGGCAGTTGTTGCTGCACTAGCGGAACTTCTCTCCAGTATTGTTGATGTCAACCTTCGCGTGCCCCCACAAACCGTTTCTTTGAATTATTTTTCTGGATGTATTTTGCGCATTTAGGTAACAAAAGTTAATGTGAAACGCAAAGTTGGCATTACTAAAACCCAATGCATCATTCCGATCGGTTACTAAATTGCTGAATAGAGTGTTAGCTACTTGAATATTTCGTTTATTTTTGGTTGCATTTCTTTTTAAGTATGGCATTTGGTGTAAGTAACAACGGCTTGGTTGCTTTGTTGCGAGTACCGTAAATCCTGTAATGAAAGCCCAGTTCAAGCTAAAGCTCACCCCTCAAATTGTCGTTTTTCTACGAAAAATCACCTAAACGTTATATGATGTGAATAAAGAGTAATCTTGCTATGTTTACTGGGCCTTCTTCCTTTAGCTCCTAGCACCTGCACAAGGCCTGGGCATCTCTCACCTAAGCCTCCTCCCTTCTTCACAGCAGTAAAAGGATGTAAAAATTGGTCTTTCAGAGATCGTTCAAAAGCTTCGAATTTTCTGTAATAGATGTCCAGAAAAGTTAGAAAATTGATAATGCTTGATTTAAAGCCCACCTCCCTTTTTTGCCAAATTAATTGCATAAGCCCATGTGCGTTTAATCCACGATTTACGGTAATATTACCCCCTCCCCCCCACAATGGGTGGTGCTTTGGCCGTCTCGAACTTAATATCGATCGTTGTGCATTGCACAAGATGCACCCATTTCATTGCAAGGGAATAAAGCTGTCCAATAACGGTGAAGCCACGTAAATAGTGGTTTAAATTTGGAGTTAATGCTCGTAGGTGAACTGATAGAGGCGACTGACACCGTTAGTAAGCACTAGGGATTGACTAATTTTCGTTTTTTACGATCCAATTATCATTTTTTTTAAATCGTATCAAGATAATCACTTAAAAACTCAATAAAAATACTATGCTAATATTTTATTATAATGACCTCTTATTTCTAAGCAAAACTTTTTCTATTTTTAATAATTGTACAACTGCGACTGTTTGCAGCAGGATTAGGCAATTCGGGTCAGTTAGAGCCACAAGCATTGCATCATTAACGTGCTGTTAAAATTTTATTGATTTTCATATATTTTATTAGTTTTCAGTTGAATATGTCAGAAATGGGGGAATGGCTGATATCTGTTGAAGAGTGAAATGAATCCATTACGTATGTGCATTTCACATCCGACATCCATTTCTTAAATTTGTGTAACTTCAGAACTGTTGAATCAAGGACTGCGAAAGCAGTTATGTAAGCCTCAGCATAAACTTCCATGTTAAACGTCTAACTTTGGAATTCTATAGTTTCGCCCAGAAGTGACATAGCTCAACGAAATTCGGTATTTGAGGTCGTGTCGTAACTATTTCATTGCATTACAAATTTTAATGATAAGAATCGAACCGTTTGGCATCCACAGTATGGCCATTTGTTGTTGTTGTTGTTCTTGTTGTCAGGACTCTTTGCCGTCACCAGGAGATAGAACAAAATGAACCGATTTTGAAGTTCTGTAGCTAATTAGACCACAGGATGGACAAGGCCAACTCCTTTCGAATGTTATTTTTATGTGACTACAACATTATTGTGACGGAAAGCCAAATGGGCTCGAAATTTTGCTCTCACCTACGGATCGAATCAATGTACCGATTTTTAATTTTTTATACCTTAAAATGTAGGTATTAACAACGACCAGGGCCTTTTGAACACGATGTTAAAGTGACTGCATCATTCTCTTCGGCAGGGAATTTATTATTGCAGAGCACTGGGCAGAAATCATAAGAGTGGAGTAACATTCATGCAAATCAAGCTAATAACATGAAATTTGGTGCATTTAGTTATTAGCTTTATTTATTTGTTATGTTATTTTTGCTAGATTCTGGGTCAAACTTACGTTAAATGCATTTTTGGGTCCAAACCATCCCGAGACTCCATGGGTTCGTGTAGCCGAGTATGTATATGATTGAAGTCTTCACTCCAACAAAACCAGCAAAACTAAAAATATTAATATCTCTGTTCCTATTCAATATTTTTCTACAAAAGTTGGCCAAATAGTAGATAAGTATGGAAGGTGCGTTTATACCAAGAATTATCCAATTCCGTGGAACAGTAAAAGACTGGAGCCACACGTACAGGAAATTTGACTACTCCACTTGTTGTTCTTCTTCTCGTTGGAGTGCCACCGTTTCAGAAGAAAACCACTGAACCTACCTAAAATCTGAAACGTAGTCTTACGGGCCATTCTAACAGCACCCGATGAACCGTACAGCAACAGCGAACGGCAACGACACCGGGTTAACGACTACGGTGCTTGTTGTCACTACAAACGGCCTGCCGCTGGAGCTAGCCAATCCCTTAGCAAACAGAGCAATACAACCGAACACAACCCATCACACTAACTTTCACTCAAACTTTCACACATCCAAGAACGATTCTATTTTTTATTTTTGCTTGTAAACAGAGCTTATCAATCAAGCTCAAACACCAAAACACATGTCTGCACACGCCTCACAACGAAATCCACATGCATTATCATATCGGAACAGCACTCAAAAGTTTCAAACTCTGCCTCAAGACTTGCGAGTAATTATTTCCACACATAGATTTGAGCTTAACAGGCAACAATAATGATCAGCTCATAATACTCATCCAGATGCAGCACCATGATGTTTCTGTGAGGTCAAGCCTAGTTTGTTATCTGATTGGCTGACTGTTGGCGGCTGCTGGAATCGGATCCACGAAAGTCAAGCCTAGCCAGACAGGAATGGTACAGCAACGGCGGTTTGGTATGCGGGCCCTTTAACTATTTTTATGATGTCACTTTCGCTGGTACCATTCTCCATTCCCCTACAAAGCGCTCTCAGATTGACCCTTCAGCTAGAAATTTTCTGGTCCTTGAAAGAGACCACTTTTTCAATTGGTCGAGCCATTGCGGAGTTACGGGACCCTGAACGATTAGTTTTGTTTTACATGTTGTAATTAGGGAACAATACCAATCAGCAAACACCAGCGGCAAAGCATAGACTGAAGAATACAGAAAAGCTAACAATGATGGCGAGCCCACAATTATTCACCTGCACATTGAGGAAACGTGTAAATTTAAACTAACATTTTGCACGTGCTACGAATTTCAAGCTTTCGTCTAAACAGTTGATTGTTGTCGGGTAAAATGAAAAAATCCGTGGTTCAGCTAGACGCATAGAGTTTGAAACCAAACTAACCTAAGTTCTTAAAGTTCGAAATTGACAGGTAGAAACGATAGAATGGCTTATTTATTTCGTAGATGCGGGCTTTCAGAGCTGAGCTGAATTGTTTCAAAGTGGACAGCAACAATCACTGCATGCATAGGCATTCATACTTTTCTAAATAAAAATAAATCACTTGCAACGGCAACAATTTGGCGGGGCACGTTGCGAAATGTTCCATTGTCGCTAAGGCTAAAGGTTTGAACTTTGTTGCACAAACAAAGACAATTGCCGTCCCACACCGGCTAAATTCTGGTTCTATTGCTAAGAACGAAATTCTACATTACCTGTAATATTAGCATTTCATTGTCGAATGCTGTTTCCCTCTTGAGATCATACAACCAATCACTGGCCAGTTGGCTAACCCCGGAGTGTGTGCCAACTATTCCAATCACCTTTTATTCCTCTCAATTTTACCACAGGTGGTGACTCAAGAGGGAAGGTAGGTGGGTACAGGTAATGTATATTATCTTTCTTAGCAATAGAAACAGAATTTAGCCGATGTGGGCCGGCAATTCTCGCTTTCTATTGCTAACGACAATATACATTACTTGCAATTTTAGCATTGCAATAGACCTTGTCAAAAATGGCAGTGGGCACCACCTGACAGGTGCCCAAGGGCTAGGAGCTGGATCCCCGAAAAGTCAGACTTTAGCACTGAAGGTATTAAAGTTTAAACAATTCAGAATTCCAACGCATACTGATGTGGTGGTCTTGAAACGGGGGCGAATGTAAGTTTTAATAAATTATTTGGGGGGGGGGGCCCCCGCGGGATGATACTTCTGGCTCTGAAGATGGTTCTGGCTTTGAAGTTTGAGTGTGTGAGTCGCCATGTCCTTGAAATTACGGGGGAAGAGGACTGACGCATTTCTTCGTGATGTTATTTGCAGAATCTCGGGATGGGCATACCGCTGTGGAAGGTCTGAGAAGCGGAGATGGCTTGAGTGCAGCGAATCTGGCGTTTTCGAGGCAGTTGTTTCATCGGTGTTTACGATGAGTGCCATTAATCATCTACTGTCACTGTGGATGTCGTTTCAGCGAATTTCTGTGAATGCTAGGAAGAGTAGATTTTCACCTTTCCGAACAACGTTGCGTTCGAGTCGTTTCGAGATGAAATTTAGGTCTCGATCCGCTTATAGGAATCTTTCCGGCTCATCACCTGTGACTGAAGTCAAACCAGGAATGATCAAGGGTACCGCTGGACCATTAGGCTTTCGTGTGTTTGCAGAAAGAAAAGATTGGCGGGGTCCAGTTCAAGGATGTACCCTATTGTGTCATTACTTGAGGCATCAGTTGATGCGAAGACAGTCGTCCTTGTTAGTTGATGAAGAATGCAGCTTGCCAAAGATTACAAGTATGTCATCATGGATGATTTCAGGACCGACGAGAGATCCCAGGCTGGAAAGTCTGCTGGTTGCTGGTCGTGCAACTTCAAATGATTTAGTGAGGCTGTAGTGCCAAGCGGCTCCTTGCTGGAGAAACCTTTGAAACCTGAGTTGAAGGTGTCGACTAGAGACATGGAAGATCAGGTTTGGAGGAAGACTGGCCAGACATAACTACAGGTTAACCCAATGAAACCGCTTTTGCCAGTGGTTGCTTCGATATCAGTTGGGTGAGTCAGTCATAGTCAGCTTGTGATACAAATGGCTTATTTTTCAAGGATCATTGCTTCTTTTATAAGACCTATGGTGGTCGCCACTCGTGTCATTTCGAATCACATGCATTTGAGTGAAGTCGACTTCCTTTCCTGTGGATTGATAGTCTTTAGTTTGCGGTGGACTTCTTGGGTCGACTGTTAGAAATTGTGGGAGTCAAGGAAACCTTGGTGCTTGGGGTCAGTTTGAGGCTATCAGAACTAACAGACACGGTGTTGATTGAGCTTTCAGGTGGATCTGATGCTAAAGTGAGAACGGTGGAGACCTGGATCCGAAGAAGATTGTTCTAGGTGTTGGTGTGCCGTCTTCTGTCCTAGCGTTGTGAACTGAGTTGCTTAAAAAAGGAAGTAAGAGAAGGCCGCACGTGGTGAATGAGTCTTTTGTCGGAATTCCCGATTTGTGGACATAAAATTGTAGATTGATAATGGGTTTGGGAAATCTTCGGGTGACAATGTCTAAAAGAGTGAACAACATGGCCTTGTCGTAAGATACATGTAATCAAGGTTTTCCAGATGATGGTGTGAAGTGCAGGGTGCGGTATTTCTCAATGACGTGAAATAAGCATTGTAGATTGCCTGAAATTTAAATTTGGAATGACAATCCATCATTTGAGGTGTCAGTCGTTGCATTGTGAGTTCTCGATGTTTTCACCCAATTTTCAATGCTATTGTTCTACCTCCAATGAAGAACGTTGTAGATGTATGTGTTGTGGTGTTAGGTACGCCATACGTAGGACGTGTAATCACAATTATGGTGAAAACCACGCCCGTGGTCGTTCGTCATTGTCAATCAAAGCTGTCGCCACAAGGCATTCTTCCCTGATACGGACAGCAGCTACCATGTCCGACCTATCTTGTGCTATTAGATTCGTCTCATACCATGTAAGACCAATCTTGTGGTATCAGATGTGTCCCGTATGCTATAATAGCACCACGGCGGCCATCCCTATGACACAACAGCCACACGACTGCCGGCAGAATGAAGCAATGGGTGGAGACCTGTCCAGTCTTTTGGCTGACCATGATCCCGCCAAGCTGGCGGTGTATAAACAGAATTGGTGGGCAAATCCATAACAGGAAAATCAACCTTGGCGTTGCCACACTGCAATTACCCAGTGCTTCATGTCCACACGGAATTAGCAGCATGAGCTCCAATAGTACTTCCCATTGTCTGATGTACCAGCTCCGGGTTGGCTGGCACAACCGCCTTCCGCAGGGTAAGTCATAGCATCTCTGCCCGAGACAAAGGAGGCTTCGGCGGGATTTCAACTGTTTCACCTGACGACTAATGCTTGTCCATGAATGCTTGCGCCGTCCATGATGCTTGCGCCGTCCATGATTGCTTGCGCCGTCATGATTGCTTGCGTTGTTGTCATCCTCCACCCACGTAGTGTCTGGCGATCTCGTCATCTCAGGTTGTCTACCAACCCAAGCTGCCTGTTCCTGGGGTTTGTGGCCCATAGCCATGTCACCGCCATCTCCCATCTGAACGTCTTTTATCTTTCACTTGTTGTTTCTCCCCCCCCCCCCATTGTGTGCGTGGCGAGTGTAGCACAAATCAGCAAACGTAAAACTGGGGAACACAAACTCTCCTGCAGGAGTCAAATGTTCGGGTGCTACAATGACACAAAGCATGCTGTAACTCCTGCTTTGTGAACAGTTGTTACACAAAGAACACTTGCATACACATTTGTAGAACGACGCAGGTTATTGCTTTTCGTTCGCTACATTAACAGTCACCAGACTTCCACAACCGACTGCCCTCTTCTAGTTCCCTGCTACGATGTTTTCAAGGTGCACCTAACTCGCCCTATAACCAGGCAAAATGTAGTATCCTCCTTACAGGAGTACCCATTTCCTGACCAATGATAATGGAAATAGTAGCTGATGATAAATTCCATGAAGTTAGCACCGGGTGGCTGGACTAGGTTATTGCCTGCTTCCCGACTGCGGAGAACTAACAATGTCGAGGGCCATAAGCCCGAGCCATTTTTGGTTCTTTGTACGATGGAAGCAGGCGATAACCTAGTCCAGTCACCCGGTGCTAGCTTCATGGAATTTATCATCAGCGACTTTTTAACTTACGTATCTACTGATGTCCACATCTCAGCACAATGATAATGAAGCACGCGACGTCAATAATGTAGTGCACGTGGTAGTCTAATGCAAGGCGAAAAGGGGGAAAAAAGGAGTTTTTTTTGCGTATAGTGTTCTATTATGGGTTTGGAATTGGTATTCGAGGATTTTATTTGATTTGTAGATTGATGAAGATACTACGAAATATAACGTTGGAGATCTCTAACATTATGTTATGTACTCTGCCGAATTATCTTCATCAATCGACAAATCAAATAAATCCTCGAATGCCAATTCCGAATCCATAATAGAACAATATACACAAAAGAAAACGTTTTGGTTCGTTTTTGGAAGTGAAAATAACTTCCATTTAAAAATAAATAATGGAGTGCTGAGAACAAGTCGTTCATTGTTGCATTCCTGCATCCTTGCCATTGTTACAAGAGGGCTGAGACGCGGTCATCGGTAGATAAAAATGTAAGGATCGTCATGGTATCGACAGTTGGGGCGAGGGGTACTCGTCTACCTGGAAAATCGCATAATTGGAAGAACGTATACCGTGTAACAGTATAAAGAAAAGTCGTCTAACACGAAATTCGTATAATGGAAAATCGTCTAATGTCCTTGCCTCGCTGCGGCTATAACATCAGAAATCGTAGGAATATTATTGTGCAGTTAGACGTTTACGCATTATTTCCGAATGGTTCGGCCCTTCAAAGGAGTGATATCAACATACCAAAACATTCGCAAACTTAATCGCACCGACGAATAGTTCGAAGGTCAAATGAAAACTTGAACATTGCTTCGAGCTATATTCCGTTTAGATGATTTTCCAGATTTTGTATTTATAGAGATAATAGACAATTATTCCATTAGACGATTTTCCAGTTAGACGTTCGTCGATGTCCCGGCAGTTGAACATTGAAGGAGAAAAACTTTGTTGCAAGTTGCAGATGCTGATGTGTTTGTAGGCAAATTACGTAGTTTAAAGGTACATTCCACCCGGTTGGCTTTTCTGTATGACTCAGTTTTGCAACATTATTTCTGATGCGTACATGTTTCATTCATTTTCTGTTTTTTTTCCCTCGTCAGAAACGGTTTTGCTACATTCACTCGTAACAAGTGTAAATGTTGCAATAGCTATTTCGCTCAGGATGCTCAAATACAGTGAGCAGGTATGTCCTTTTAATTGACGCCAAAAAACAAAAAGCCGATCGAGCGTATAACTGCGACGAAACAAGCCTCTACTGGAAAAAACTCCCCACGAAAATGCTTGTTGTAGAAAGTGAATCTTCCGCACCGGTCTGAATAGTGATGAAATATCGAGAGACAATTTTTAGTGTGTCGAAACTTCAGGCAGGGTCGACTTAAGGCAGGGACATTTGTCTCTGGCTCCAAATTTCAGCTAACGAAATTTCTCTCGTAATGTTTGACAATCAAAACTAAAAAAAAAAAATTGGACAGAATAAGGAAAAAATATTGAGCAGTAAAATCCTAAAACGCAAGATGTAACTGACTCGCTGACAAGTAAAATACAAATATTTTTCACCTTCCAACAATTTTCTTTATTTGCCCCTGCATAAGGAGCTGTTTGCGGGGTAGAGAAATATGGAAAGGGGAGCCCCCCTCCCCCAAAAAAAATTTGTCCAGGGCCCCGAGTAACCTTAATCCGGCCCTGGCTTCAGGCACTCGTTAGCAAAAGCATAAATCCTTGTTTTAAAAACGTAAACAAAAATGTCCTTCCCGTCCACCACTTCAGCCCAAAAAAAATACTTGTATGTGTATGTGTTCAAACAATGTTTTTTTTTTTTTTTTACTGTTCGTTCCCGATGTAAAGGGAGAACAGGAGAAAAAAATATATAAAGGGAGGAAGCAATCTTAGTAATGCCAACACCAATACTAGCCAACAACACCACTGTTTTGCAGCCAATGGATCAAGGCTTCTTGTAGTGCATGAAGAGACGGTACAAAATGCAGCTAATTCGCAAGTTGTCGTTTGAAGGGGAGGACGATGTCGCCAGCATCGTGATGTTCTGGAAAATTTTACATTGTGGTCGCATGATCGTGGAAGCATGGGACTTTCTGCCACAAACAGGGAACGCTTGCTCCGTGTATTGACCTTGAAGCAAACGCCAGCGAGGAAGAGTACATTGATAGCGTAGGGGTGGAAGGGTTGACAGCGCTCGTTGCTGTAAGTCCCAGATGTGAGGTGGCTCCAAAATGATGCGAATGATTCGAGCTTTCAACTTTTGACTGATGATGAAATTGTAGCAGAAGTCCATGACGATGGATAACGACATCGAAAGCGACGAAGAAGAATCGGACTCAAATAAAATTAATAACGGCGAAGGCTTTGATAGTTTTTTCAAGAGTTTAATTTGGTTTAGGGACCGTTCATTATTTATCAACCGGGAGGGGGGGGGTTGTCGTCGTCATCAATATGAACAAAATTCAGAACCCCCTTTTGGTGTTAGAAAAGTTTTTGCCCCGTTCCCCCCCAAAAAAGTCTATTACAATTTTCATTTCCAAGAAATGAGTGTACGAAAGGTACTAGGCCTCACTTTAATCCGTTGTGGGTTGAGCTGAGCTAAATAAATTTATTACGTTAACATTCTATGACTTGCTGTGCACTACTTTTCTCGCAGCTTCTTTTTTCCCCTCACCCCCTCCTGATACCACCTCCAAAAAAAGTCTAGCCCCCCGCCCCTCCTCTCTTCATATAAAAATTTTCGTGACACCCCCTCATTTTCGCCGGCCGATCCCCGTTGATAAGTAATGAACCGTCCCCTAAAAGCAAGCAGACAGAGGCAACCGAATTGTTGTTGAACCGGCTTTACACCGGCTTTTAGAGCTGCGAAGTGACCGTGTGTCTAGCTTACGTCAGTAAAAACTGCCATTTAAGCCTTTATAGATTAATTTTGGAAGCCCTAAAAAGTTCGTGCTGGAGTGTTCAAAACTTTCTTCTGGCATCTACCCAAAACCAAAAGTGATATAAGAGAAGCCGCCAAGTTTAAAAAAAAGGTCGGCCTTTGAAAGTAGTGATGTCATTCAACCAGGGAAAGGCCGCTAAGATTAATCCTATTAGCCAAGTTAATCGCACCAAAATAATACTTTGGATGTTAAATGAAAACTTGGTAGCAATCTTCTAGTTTTCATTTAACCTTTAAACTATTAGTAGGTGCAATTGACTTGGCTAATAGGATTAACCTTGGCGGCCTTTTCCTGGGTGAATGACCGACCCTTTTTGGAAACTTGGCAGCTTCTTGTATACCAGTTTTGGTTTTGGGTGCATAATCTACTTACGGTAGGCTATTACGATGTACGATGTGGCGAGTAGAAATAATTTGTTAGTTTTGCCTAATTAAACTATCATTACGAAAGTAGTTTTTTTTTCTGAATTATTGAATACTAGCGGAGTCGCTCGCTCATTCCGCGTCGTCTCGCTCCCCCCCCCCCCCCCCATTTAATTTGTCGTCCGGTCGGTAGTTGGCATCGTATGTTCGCGCTGCTGGCCGTTGCGTTCCGGACACAGCTACTATCTCAGCGGGCCATGGCTGCTACTTTTATAATTTGCCGTTCCGTTGGTAGATGGCATTGTATGTCCTGCTTGCTGCAGATGGAAATCGCTGCTGCGCTGCCGATGACAGCGTTCCGCATCTTGTGTAATTATAAGTATAATTGCGAGGGCAATGCGTTTTAACAGTTAGGGCTATATAGACAAGACGAGTTTTCCAGAAAAGGCTCTCTAATATGACGTCAGCGGTTTTAACCTAATTTACCATGCTGAATCTGAATGTGCCTATGCCAAGTCGAATTTCTCTTCGTAAGCGCGGAATTGAAGATGGCATCCAAAAATGGTAACTCAAAAAAAAGTTTTTTGCTTGTAGCGTCTAAACCGTTCATCCGATTGAAAATAAACATAACATAAATAAATAAACATAAATAACATACTATGTTAAGAATAAAATTTCCTTCAAAAAAGGTTCTATTCATATTTTGCATAAAATTAACTCTTCTGACCCAAATTCGCCAATTAAAATTGTAAATATTTCCCCTAATTAACATACTATTTCATCATGTAAAATACTTTCCCTGGTATCTTTTCCAATGTTTTGTGGGTCACCAATAGGGCTGCCACATGCACTTTATGCTTTTTGTCAAATTTCCGACAAACGCTCCTTTTTTTTTAGCTTTATTAAAGCATTTTTGCATTTTTTTGCTTTCTTTTTCGATTTTCAATTTGTTTCTGCGGAATCACGCTATGGTGCATCCTGAGGGGTTTCCATGTTGAACGGGAACCCCCCCCCCCACATCGAGTTTTTGAGGCGCATTTTTTAAATATTTGTTTATTTGAAAAGTGCAAGGGCCTACTCACCATAGGGCCACTACATTTCTGGCCTACTTACCACTGGCCAGAAATGTGCCCCAAAATAGATTAAAATGCTTCAACTTCCGGAACCTGCTCGGGGAGCTCCCGTAGATCCCCTGACTGGAAGGAAAGAGGCATAAATTATTTAGCAGAAACCCCCTGCAGGAAATCCTGCCTGCACTCCTGTCATTAGCCTTGAGACATCGTCTGAGCCAAGACAACCCTGTCATGTGAATTCAAGTCAGCCTGGTAAGCTTTATAAAAAATTGGTGGTTTTTAAGGCCATCAGCCTTAGTAGAGAAATCACTAGATCCCATGCCCCAACGTTTTTTCTTCTATCGTCGCTTGGTTTTTTTCCGAAATGTCACGTGACAACCCTGGTCACCGAGTGTTTAGGAAGGGGTTCCATAACTGTTGTATTACTGGAAGTGCTATTTCCAATATGGCAGCAGCTGTATGAAATAGCTCTCTCTCTCTCTCTCTCTCTCTCTCTCTCAAAGGCGTTATAATGGCTGATGTTGAAACATTTTTTCGCTAGGCGTTTTGCAGCCGCTTTGACCACACTGAACCTAAATCTGCCTGGTGCCAAATCGGATTTTTCCTCCCAAGTTCGAATTTAAGATGGCGATCAAAATGGTGGACAAAAATTGTCTTTTGCTTGTAGCATCTAAACCGATCATCCGACTGAAAAACAAAACTGTGGCATAGTATGGTCAGAATAAAATTTCCTTCAAATAAGATAATATTCGTATTTTGCGCAAAGTAATCCTTCTGACCCAAGTTAGTCAATTGGTCCTATAACGATCTTTGGGAAGCTTTTAACGATGTCACCAACCAGTGTTTGGTTCCAGAACTGTTTGGTCAAGTACTATTTCCGTTATGGAGGTAGGCGGTTCCCAATCTTTTTCTAAGTGTTCCTCTCCATTGGGACTAGCTCACAATGGTCTCACCGCCCCTCCCCAGCCCCATTGCTACAGTGTTCTGCAGGGAACACGAGCTCCCACGCGGAGGGTGAGACACCCTCTTAAAGTGGCAATATCGCCTACTGAAAAGCGAACGAAAATACCATGGCGCCATCTAGCGGCGGCGATGTTGTTAATTTTTACAGCTTGCATCCAGGTGTACGAGGACTTACCAAATTTTCATTTAATAATTAAGGATGTCGTGGCCTGCTTGTTTCGTTAAAAGAAATGCCGTTATGCATTCATTCTCTTGGTGCAAGCAAGTGCTAGATAGTACTAAATAACGATAGATGTTGCCAGATTCTGCCTACTTTCAATCGGTGATATTGCCACTTTAAGGGGGCCTGGGGGTGGTGCCGTAAGCGTCTCTAGCAGTACGGAAGTTAGCGTAGTTTTAAAGAATATGCTTGAATTTGAAACATTTTCCTGCAACTTAGGTATGCAATTGTCATTGAACTCATTTCAAATTTTCAAAAATAATTTTTTTTTTAACAAAGGTCTCATGTAGTGGGAGCAGGCAGCTACCGTTTTGTTCAGAAATAAGAAATAGGCGTGAATTTGAAACGTGTTCCTGCAACCTGTTTTTTTCTTCTTTTTTTTTAAAGTTCTTCTGTAGTGGGGGCCTCCCTGTTACGGCATTGTTGTGTATTTTTTTTTAATAATGAATGATACTGGTAAGTCTTAAAAATCTTTACATTAACGTAATTTAAAAAAAATTATGGACAGTAGCTATTAGATTGTCATTGGCAAGATCTTCGCTTTGCATAATTAAAAAAAAAAAATTCATCACCTATCTGGCAGCGCCACCCCTGCAGTTGC
>JAHWFP010111476.1:0-21911 GCA_023313725.1 Lithobius niger
AGGCTTAGCTCAGTCTGCAGTCAACGTAGTATGCGACATGTTTTTTTCCTTTTTTCGTCTTGGTACGAAATGTGTCACCAGTCATAAATGTGCCTGTTTATGCTGGTTTTTGCAATGGGTGTGCTGGTTTAATTTGTGATGTGTAGTTATGAAAAGTGGGCCTCTATGTATCACGCAGTGAAGCTGTCACGTGGTGGAGCAGGCGTTGTGTAGACCCCATAGAAAGTGTTAAGATTATGAAAATTAACCCGTGGTAACGTGTGTGGGTTTTCAGCTTAACCGTATACGACGACTACACTTTTAACATGGGGATGTGTTAGCGTGACGTCACCACCGTGCATTAAAATATGTTAACAGTTGGAGTTTGCAGTATTAGCCAAGTTAACAAATAAGTTGGAAACCTATAGTTAACGAAGTGGGTTGTTTTTTTTTAATATAGGTTTTAATTTGGCTTGTGATTTATTAGCCCTAGTGAAGTAGAATAATTGTATTTTGTTGCTTGCATTCCAGTGTTGATTGAGTTTGTGTTAATAAATAAATACAAATACAAATCTGATTTCGTTGCCTTTGCGGACTTAATGTGAAACGGCCTGAGCGGGAATTGAACCTTCGACCTTTGGCACCGAAGGCCAAAGCCCTACCGCTAAGCCACACTGAAATGGCCTTTTAGTGATACCGGGGTACATTTTTGTGCCCTGGTTTGGGTGAAGTTTCTTGCGCAGGTGGGATTTAGTATCTTAAACAGTAGGAAACAGTTTACGCGATTCGATTTGACGCGGACGCTGTTTCTTAATTTTTTTTTACTGAACCGTAACTAAATATACGCAAATTGATGTAAATTGTGTATGATTTTCGCTGTTTGCCTAGTTTTCCTCTTTCCTTTTTTGTAAAACGGACTGAAGCAGCCTGTAATTATTGATGCGGGTGCTTAAGAGAACCAATATTTTTATTTTATTTTTTTGACGGCCGCAAAACATTGGCTGAAAAGGGGAGTGAAGCACCCGATTTGTTCACACGCTTGAGTATATTGAATCATATTAAAAACGAAAACTGTTAAAAGGGACCACTAAGTTCCAAATGGGTCGGCCGTTCAAAGGAGTGATATCAACACACCAAAACATTCGCCAAGTTCATCGCACCGACTAATAGTTCGAAGGTTAAATGAAAACTAGAACATTGCTACTTCCGGTACATTGCTACATCGTTTTCATTTAACGATGCGATTAACTTGGCGAATGTTTTGGTGTGTTGATATCACTCCTATGAAGGGCCGAACCATTTGAAACTTTGGATTTTAATATGATATGACTTTTTTTTGTTAATTGTGTATTAGACTCAATTCAGCTATACCCTGAAAATCTGTAATAAAGTGACACTTCAACAAGAGCTCGAGTGGCCATTTTTCCAATATTTTAATGTAACTTCAATCCTTTGAGAGGCAGAACCATTCTCGCAGCAGTGGCACACCTGGGAGTTTTGGGTATTAGGAAGGGGAAGGGGAGGGGCCCCGCCCCAAAAAATTGGAATTAAAAATTGGGTCTGAGAAATTAGACCAAGGGGTGGCTTGTGGATGCTTTACGTCTCTAGCCGCCCTGTAAAACAACTAGCATTCAGCATTTTTAGTGCCTTTGAAATGTTAAGATTCAATTTTCACAATTTTCTCAACTGCAACTGTGTCTTCTTTGTTTACTGTTACGTTACCAAAATTTACTCTTGATTTAGGGAATACATATACCCCGCCCCCTACACCATGAATGCCCATTTGCATCAAGAGTTCTTCAAATGTATTCCCGAAAGTGACGGCACGTGGGCCTAATCGGCTAGTTCGGGAGTTCTTCGCCTATAGTTCGGTTTACTGCTAACGATTTCTTCATTGTATTGCTTTCGCTTCATAAGACTAACAAACCAATTTTTGTTTTTAAAAACGTTTCCCTTTTTTGGAAATATAAATAAAAACGAAAACTTGAGAAATAATCGATGGCCGTTAAGGGGAATAAACCAGCGACCCTTGATTATCTACAGCTTCTGTAGGGACGGTTTACTCAATACTACGCAACAGCGCGAGAAACAGTGCGAGAATTTCGTAAGATGCATCATTAACACTCAAACACGTCTGACATCACTACTAGCAATTCGCGCAAATCTCGCCGATTGGCTCCTGATTTCGCCGGACGAATTAGATGAACCAATTCAAGGTTGAACTGATAAACGAAAGAAAACACGTTATCATAAGCCGGCCCGCTTCAAACGTTAAAATTGTTTGGCAGTGCATTTACAGCGTAATTATGCTACGTATACCCAATCAGCAATGCGACTGAAAATACTCAACGTTTGTATATCGTGACAAGAGAGGGACAGCACCATCACAAGCCGGTATATAAAAAATACGATGTTGTTTTAGTTTGAAAGCAATGACGTCACCAACTGTGGCATCTTGGGTAATCTCGTCCGTATATACTTAGTTAGTTACTCTAGGAAATAGCTTTAACACATTGTATTGAGTGGACCCACCCAACAGTTGACGGTTCCTGGAATAAACGTACCAGTAGGTGGTACAGCGTCATCGACGGAAAGGGAAATCCAACAAAAATTATAAAAATATAAAAAACTAGTTTAAATTATCTATGCAGTGGAACTGAATACAAATTTATTTCTATTAGAACGGTCAGATGTCCATATTGGGTAAACCAGGAGTGTAAAGTACAGTGTAAAGTACGGTGTAAACCAGGGAAAAGGACTACACTGTTGAATTGCTGTACTCTCTATACTTCAAATTGCTTTTCTGAGGCCATTAAAAAGTCACAGTTCCTTTAGGACGACATCCAGAATTTCACAAATTAGTTCACTGGTTCGTCGCGCACATTTAGTGTGAAATTCAGTTTTCGTATTTTCAAACTTAATTAATTCATTAATTTATTTAAAACAAAAATATGTGACATTTTATAATTTTCAAGCAATAAATTTTGTAAAGAAAGAACTAAAGGATTATGTGTATGTCGTGTTTTTTTTTTAACACAAGCAAAACTATTAATTTATGTCTGTGTGATACATTGTGTTGTAATTAGCTAAAAGCTGACCATTTAAAACATTTTATTTTGTAAAACTTAGTAATAGGTATGCTAAAGTACACCTATATACGTGACACCTGGATGTCACTCTCATCATACGTCCTGTCGTCGGCCGGATGGCAGCCATGTTTGAATTGGCCCGCCTTTGCACCCCCATCCACAGTATGACATTAATAATTCATTTCCGAAGAATTAGGGGAAAAAATTACTCACCGAGGCGAAAGGAAATTCGAACTTTGCTCCGGGGCAGCTGAGTGCCATGGTCGAGCAACGCCAGTGATTGGCCCGGCGTTGCTTCAAAGTTGGGCTTCCTTGTCTGGCACAAACAGGTCTTGGGGCGGAAAGCAGACGACGCGATCAGCACTTCAACGAACCCAGTGCCGCCCTCCATCGACAGATAGAGCCATAACCAACGTCGAGTGTGCATATCGATCGTAGCGCCACCGCAGTAACAGATGAATTCGCGTCGCTATAGTAGCGTCGCGCTTGAGAAAGTATCTAGCGGCTCTCAAAAGCGTATCCCATTGTAACATTGAACATTAGATAAAATGGAACCAAATTTAAAATTACTTAAATCAATCGAATGCACGAAGATTTCTTAGCATACTTCATTAATCAAGGGCGGCTGTGCTTTTTCGCATCTTAACAAGTAATTTTGAATTTAGATAGCGCTAATTATCTTTTGGCTAGCATATCAGCGGAAATATGAATTCGCGCAAGCGCAACGCATATGCGTACTTCCGGTTTCAACAAATATGGCAGCTTTCTGATGCTGATTACAAGAAAGTGAAGCGAAAAATCAAGTTTGTGACCTATCTGTGCTATCTAATAACAAGATGAGTGAACAGTCTACGAAAAGGGAGTCATCGGAAGACAACGAGAGGCCTACGAAGGTAAATATTAATCCCGTTGAATATAGAAATTGAGCTGGATATCCGTCCTGTAGCCTACTCCGGCTTGAAAACGCACATACGACGTTATTTAATGACCAGCATAACGATCGATAGGATTTGCTATTGAAGATTTCAGTAATATGTATTAATTTATGTGGTGCTGGCGTTAGGTTGATCGGTTGCATGATGCTTAATTTTAGTTTTGGGTTTTGCAGAAATGCGAAGGTTTTGATTAACGATATGGTAGACCGTTTTTAAAGTTCGTAATTTTAACGTTAAGGCCTACCGGCGTATGTACAAATTATTTGGTCTAGCCTGGTCGTAGATAACTAACCAGTTGTACTGTCGGATAAGACAGGATCATCGCTGTGGTGCACATTGAAGTTTTTTTTAACTGAATTTTCTTCATTGGCTAAATTTAAAATAGAGATCTGGCCTACCTGAACGTGGCATGTCAGTGTCACCAAATGAAAATTTGAAAAATGTGGTTGAAAAACTATCTAGCCTTGCTTGCGTCAAGCGGAGGAATGCATTGCACATCACAACGCCATATCTGTTAACGAAACAAACAAGCCACGTGCCACCTTAATTATTGAGTGAAAATTTGGTATGTCCTTGTACACCTAATAGCAACTAGTAAAGGGTAACAATATCACTGCCGCTAGATGGTGTCCCAGTACATTTGTACGATTTTCTGTTGGTGACAATGTGTCCTTAAAAAGAGAAAAAAATAAAAGATATCTGGTAATATTACACAAGGCATTAGTCTGTTGTTGTAGAGTGTTGGGGGGATTCATTATTTAGCCTAGTGAGCGAGGTCGAATAGGCCTAGGCTGCGGTAGCCTTCTCGACTGAATTTAGATTTTCTTTCTTTCTTTATCTATAACGGAAATTGTTTTTATTGGGTTGAAATTGCGTGCTGGGAGCTTTGGTTATGAAATAACCAAAGCTCAATAATCAATAATTCTATAATATAGCGATAAAAATATTCGTCGATTATCGTACCGCACTTTTTCTGATTTATCGAATTATCATGCAAACCGCGCTGCTGATATTGTCGTATCTCGGAAACCGCAATAGCTAGAAACCATCAGTTTGCGGCGTTGCGTGAGGAATTACAAGTGCTCTCCAACCAAGTGTGCAATACGGTTACTAGCCACTTTAGCTGATTGGAGGGTTAGTCTAATGCAAACAATATGTAAGCATAAAGTAGCAGCACAACATGTAGATTATGCATATATGGTGAGGAAGTAATAGTCAATGGCAAACGCATTTTCATGTCTACTGCCCAAGTGGGAGTACCACACAATTCACTTCGTGAAGGTTGCACTGTAGGCTTTAGCCAAGGTTTTTTTTATTAACAAAATTGAAATGGTTATTCCAGCCTCAAAATTTGTTTTATCGAGATTTTATCGATTATCGGGATAATTTTAAAAGTTTTATTGGGATAACAATTTTTTGTATCGTGTCGCCCCCTACTACATTAGTTCAATCATGAACTTGCTTATTCATTACATTTTAGGGGTGGAGATGGAATATCAGTGGCTCTTCGAAATGTTCGTTTTGTGGTTTTAGTGTAGAATTTTTTAAAATATGTCCTTCAAAAACCACTGTAATCGCCGCTTGCCGGTTTTTGCAATGCTGTCGTGTGGGACACTGTGCAGAAATCTTATAGGGTTGTGCCCTGTGAATCTAAACGATGTACTACAGCTTCTCTCGCTCAGCCGAGTGATTGTGCCTATGCTGCTGGGCATTTTACCCAACCCTCTAATAATTCGAGATCCACAGTCATCAATGGGCCGGTAGAGCTTAGAAAGGTCTCGCCTCTAGTTTTTACTTTCCCTTTAGCCATTGCATAGTAGCCTGCAAGGTTCTTCATGTTAAATGCGTTTGTCATTATACATTTGATTTAACTCTAGTTTTATTGCAGAACAATTATTGGCTAGCACGCATAAGTGGGCTCAGTGCCACTAACAGGTTAGCTGTAACTTGTACTATTCTGTAATGTAGCGTTTGGAGTGTCGGTTTGCTAGTCGCCATTTTGTTGAGATTGGATAAAATTCAAGTCGCCAATTGTTGGTTTTCATTTGCCAAATTACCCTACCGGTAATTTCCATATTTTTCTGATGTATCCTTCGTAAGTTGGCTTTGGAGATTTGACGCGCTCCCAGCTGAAGCCATGGTGCTAGAGGGCCAATTTTTCTAGGTAATTCCAATTGGATATTTGCAGGATCTTTTCCATGCTAGCTCGGCACAAAGCATCAAAGGACCCTACTATTCTCAAAAATGCCCGGGGTGGGTGAGGACAGCAGGGCTTCCACAAGCTCACTTTTCTCACTTTTTTCTGAATGCCTCACCTTTCCTCACTTTTCGCCTGAACACTCACTATTACCAACTATTTCTTCCCCCTGTAATCTTTTAATTTCTTTAAAATAATTTAGTGGGATTAGGGGATGCACCAGTCAGAGCTTAATAGCTAACGAAGACAACTTTTTTTTAGTAAACAAAGAAACACAATGGAGCCAACATTCGGAGCGAATTTTTTATATTTTGTTTAATTAATAGGGAGGTATAGTATATCACAAAAACCCATGCCCCTATGGCACTTTGTTCTACCCACAGGGCAAA
Organism: Lithobius niger; assembly: GCA_023313725.1. Lineage (NCBI taxonomy): Eukaryota > Metazoa > Arthropoda > Chilopoda > Lithobiomorpha > Lithobiidae > Lithobius > Lithobius niger. The sequence goes on from JAHWFP010111476.1 coordinate 6,590, forward strand.
ATATGCGCAAAAAGAAGGGTTCAACTAGTTACCTTTTCTGATTGACGTATAACGACTATGAAAATAAGGTTTGTTGTATTGGATCGACAAGCTTTTTACTAAAAATCGGTAAAAATCCTCTAACAAATATTTTCTGTAATTGTAACTTGTAACTTTCATAAAATAGGTGTATCGTTCCAAAAAAGTTCAATTTTTTTTTTTAAATCAATGCATCAAAAGAAGAGTTGTGGTAGGCCTACCTAAAGTTCAGTTTTGGCAGAAAAATTAATAAAAGTGAGAAATTGCAGCTCAAAGTTTGCGTGACTAAAACTTCATTAGCCTACTTTTTTAATCTACGCACTTGTGATAGTTAGTTCTGCAAAAGTATTACAGCACATATTTTTTGGCCCCTTCCCATCTTCTATTGAATGAAAAAAGTGACATTTCCAACATTTTTCACCGTTTTCTTGTTGTAGCTTGAATAGTATTTCCAAACCAGTATTGCTTGAAATGGAGATTTCAAAACAAATGCAGTATCGTGCACCTTTAGCTGCTATATTTCACAGACACAATTTATTTTAAAATCATCTTGTAGAAATATTTTAGATAGGCCTAATCATAATTTTTCAAAAACTCCCAAGTTTGTAAAAAAAATGTATGCACTAGAATGGAAATAGTGGCCTAGTAGCAAAAAATGCTTGACCAGTCTGCGACATACATAATGAACGCCCACAAATCTGCAGGGGAAACTGTTAAAACACAGTATTTCAGGTACTTTTCTTCTTTTCTTTAATACAGAACAGACTTAAAGAGTAAATTGCACGTTGCATTTGTTGCAGACCCTGAGACACATCGCCTCAGATTATTATTATTTCGTACATGATGGTATGTAAAATTATATACTTTTAGCCTATGTTCAATTCAGAAAATTGACTTTTAACTTGTGTCTTTATTTATCACTAAAAGTCAGTTTCGTGCCGTTGATAAAATTTACATGGTTACTTTACGATACGTAATACAGTGGACAATTAGCCAGTAGCCACTACAGGCAAACTGCTTAAAACATGGTAGACATCTTGCATTTGCAGCAGTTCTGAAAATGACTTTTGAAATTAAATGATTGGCAATTTTGTTTGGAGCCCTGACATTACTGTCATTAGTGTCGATAATAAGATTCTCCGAATTTCGATAGTAGGGCAGATTAAAAAATTTTCCTGGTATTTTTATTAAAAATATCAGGAAAATGTTTGAGAGTCTTTTAGGAGAACTGTGACGTACTCAGGGAAAAAATTTCCAAAAATCATCCGCACACGATTTTTTATTTCATGCTTTTTCCATCCCGAAGGTTTGGAAACATGAACTTGCCTATCCCGAAGGTTTAGGTTCAAATCCCGGACGGGCCCCCAAAATATGTGACGTACTCAGGGAGTAGACGATTGAATCCAAGAATAATCTCAAACCCAATTTACTCCTTACTGCATAGCTAGGGGACTATGCACTGAGAACACATATTAGGCATAAAACACAAGTTTAGAAGCTTGGTCTTATCCTGAGCTGAGTCCAGGGAGACAACCTTTCGAGTTGTCTGCCCCACACCAAGTGCCTTCCCATGGTCCGTGCCCTCGTATTTATGCGTGGGCCAGAACAATAGAAGTCGCCTGAGGCATTACGTTGCGTAACCGCTAACAGGTTGGAGCCGGCTCTGACTGGTTTTGAACATTAGAGTAGCCTCGTTCCCGGCTGTTGACGTTCGGCCAAGTTCCGGTGTAGACGGAAGTTGACAGGATGCCAAGCAGCTCATGTAACTGCAAGGTGCACCATGTGCGTTCACACAAGGTGCACCCTGATATTCGTAATAGCGTGTTACAGAACGAAAACTGTTTATCTACTGTGTCCACTTCAGAGTCACTCCCATCAAAGCTTCTCATCGTCATTTCATAAGTACGGTGCGAATGTTTTGAATCATGGGTTTGGACTGAGAAGAAATAAACCCCCCGCGTTTTCGATCTGCAGGAACGGAAAAAAATCTGCGTCATTCGGCACCTGTCACCGTCGTTCTGCTACTGGTGATAGTGATACCTGTAATTTTATTTTGGCTTAAAAACAAAATGTAGCCAGAAGTCAAAGTTTGCAGGAGCCTACTCTAATTTCGTTACCTTCTGAACTACTGTTCTTTTGATAATTATGTATGTCAAGCCACTGCGGTAATTCCCCCAACCCACCCCGTGAACTATTAACAAAATTTGGCTTGAAACATTTATTATCCCGATATTGTCGTGCGGTTAAAAAAAAGAGTTTAGTCACGTTACACTCACTATTTGCTAGCTTTTTTACAGTAAATTGTCAATATTTTCACTATTTTCGGGTGCGATTTTGCTGGAAGCCCTGGGACAGGCATGAACCTAGGACTTCTATCTCATGAGATAGTCATGGTAACCATCAAGCCACTTTGCCCCATACCTAAGTGGGCTATTGATAATGCAACGTTACTGCAATAGGCCTACTGATGATCTGATCAATTCCACCATATAAACAAGATCGACTGACTTAGAAATAATTAGCTGCTCACAGGCAGCTGGCCAATGGCACAAATAACTCGTCACTAGGCGTGCCTGCTTGACGAGGGCTTTCCAGAGGGGTAGCCAATGCAGGTTAAAAGTTGGTAGCTCAGGCTAGGTTAGGCTCAAACACAAGGTAGGGTTGGGTGATATCGCGTTCTATGTGCCATGGATATATCCATTACCTGATTTTTAGCATTCTCCTTCTGCCTTTGCTATGCAATCTAGAGATTAATATTCTTGATTCGTCCGGCGCTGCTGCCCTCTGCGCATGCACAGCCTTCACTATATAAATTCAGACATCAGCCATTGCTTCATCTTTCCTTCTCTGCGCTTCGTTCTGTTCGATTGTGAATAACGCTGTGCTTGCTTACCTTGTGGAAATCTTCGGTCACCCTATGCTTCGCGTCAAGGGTGCTCCTCGGGACCCTTTTCCACGGATGGGCACTCCATCCCCTCCGGCAGTCGTCGTACTTGACCTTGATGACTCGTCATTGCCAGAATTTTCGACTCTCGCCATGCCCAGGGTCGCCCCGAGTCAGTTCCTTGTCACATACGGTCCGTCTTATTGTCTCGTCTAAATCTGGTCCAACGGTCGCTTCTGGTCCCATCGTCAACACCTCCACTACTTCGCTGATCCCTTGTGGCCAGTCTCGGATGGCCCCGGACCTTCGATCCCTACAAGAGGAACTTTTTCGGACTAATGAGGTCTACGCCCACCTTAAGCTGTAAGTCAAAGCGCGCCACGCCAAATATAAGCGCCCACCGTGCCTGGTTGACGGTCCTTTCGACCTGTCTTCCCGGTCGTCTCGCTGGTCGACTACTTCAGAATCTTTGCCAGTCAAGACCAATAGCGAACCGCTTTTGAGGGATAAGGTTAGCAAACTCATGGATCATGCGCTACGATCCGTCAACCGCAAGCGACTGGCCTCTCCAGCCATCCCCGCTCCCAGACTTAAAAACATCAACAACCAAGAAAATTTGCTTGTCATCAGCGGCCACAGCAGGCCCTTCTCAACAACAAGACCTACCTGCTTCATAAGCGGTCCCTCAACCGTCGCGACCGCAGCCTTCAGTCGAGACCGATGTGTCCGACTCGGTCCATGACGACTCATTACTCCTTTCCGTCGATGCATCTTCATGGCATGCTCATTTCGACCATCTGGTCGATCCGGACTCCTCGGAGATTCCTTTGCCAGACCTTCTGAAGGCAGTCGAAGACATCATTCCGGACTGCTTCCTATATAAACCAACGCCTCAGTCCAACTTGACCAAGTCCTGCAAGAACCGCAGTCTCTGTACGGGCCTCGGGTTTAGATTTGTGACCAACTTCCTCGATAAAACCCGGTCGTTGGTCAATCCACTACTCTGCTTACCACCTGACTTCGTGCAGGCGGTGTCCTCTTGGGTAATGGTGCACCATTTAAGCTGGACAAGGACCCACCACCGCCACGTCTCGGTCGCGAATCCTTTTTCTTTCGTCCCACGGGGGATGGTACGGCTGACCCAGAACTTCGAAACCTACCCTCAGTCGGAATTTCTCACTGCAGATGTTAAGATGGACTTCGGTACTCCCTGTATTTACCTCGCCGGGTCTTGGTCCCCACTTCTGTCCTGCGAGACAGCGACCATCTCCTGGAACTCGGTCTCTGGGCGGCCTCTCAAGCGGATGTCCTTAACACAGTCGCCAACGCGTTGCGCGAGAAGCTTTCTGTAGACGTTTCTCCTAATGAAACCAGGGATCTGGTTTATCTCATTAGCCAAGAGTTCCGTAAGGCATGCTTCACCACTTTCCACTCTATGAACTAACTCATCCGAGCGCCCTCCAATTCTACACTTTTGCTTCGGTAGGTCATCCTTAAAACGACTCACAACCTCCATGATTCTACTAGGCATGTCTTTCGGAATCAACTGCTTCATGAGTCCTGTACCCTCTAGGGATGGATCAGTAACCGAAACCGAATTTTCGGTTTTTACTGAAAACCGAAACCGACACCGATTTGGATTTTGTGTCGGTTTTTCGTACGGTGTTCGAAAAATCAAAAATTGATTTGTTGTCTTAATTTTTTTTTAATAATTATCATTTTCTACGTGTAAATGACAGCAAAGCTTCTAGTCATAAAAAAGAAAATAGTAGAGGATAATGGTGCCATAGCCTGGTCCGTAGTCTATGAAGCTGCTGAATGTGGAAACAGGAGTTAGTTAGCCATGGTTAGAAGCTAGTAATACTACTGTTACAAGAAAAGAAAAAAACTAGAAGTGTCTGGTTAGGGTGGATGGTGGCAAAAACCGAAACCGAAACCGCGGTTTTATGGGCGTGAAAACCGAAACCAGAACCGAAGTCAAAAAAATGAAACCGACTCATCCCTAATCCCCCCTTCAGGGGACTAATTCCCAAGCTGGTCCCTCACTTGAACATTACACGGAAACCGAAACCATCCTGACCTAAAGTCTTCCGTTGACAGCGGCAGATGGGGTTCCAGTCTCCAACTGAGCCGAAAGACGACTGGGTCACACCGCCGCTTCGTTCAGAACTTCGTCCTCCCTCTCCACCTCAATGTGCGCGGTCGCCCTTTCCGAACAAGGGACAGGGGCGTGGACACGGTCGCCCCTATGGCTGCAGCTCGACACCAGATTACCGCGGTCGCCATGCTTTCCCCAGACGACGACAGCAGTCGCGGTCCTCCCATTGACAATTACTCATTGCCTCTGCTGGTAGGAGGCCGTCTTCGGTTCTTCCTTTCTGCTTGGCAAGAACTCACAAACGACCAGTCGGTCCTCTCCATTGTAGCTCACGGCTTCCTTCCATCCTTTCTCGGGTCACCGCCATTACGGTCCTTCCCTTGGAGCGAGCAGACAACACCTACCGATTTTCTCACAGCCATGATTTCGGCCCTCTTAGCAAAGTGTGCTGTACAGGCTGTTCGCAATCCGGAACAGCCAGGATTCTACAGCCGTATTTTCCTGCACCCCAAAAAGACCGGCGATCTCCAGCTCATCTTCAATTTTCAACCTTTGAATCAGTTCATCAAGAACCCTCATTTCCAGATGATGACCATCGAAACCATACAACACTCTCTCCTACATGGCGACTGGAGTGTCTCCATAGATCTTGCGGATGCTTACCTTCACACCCCACTTCATGTCTCCGTTCGACATGTGTTCCTTTTTCTCTATGACGGTACGGTCAACAAGTTCCTCATCCTTCCATTCGGTCTCAACGCGGCCCCCGCTCGTGTTCATACTTGTCCTGAAAACAGTCCTCTCCTCGTTTTTCTTCACCAACTCCAGGTTCGCACCAATGCCAATTTAGATGACTGGTTCCTTCCTCATCCGACAGGTTTTACTCTGATGCTTCTGCATCGTTTAGGTTCCGTCTGACGGCAAATAGATGGTCTGGCCCCTGCATCACTTCCGCATCGACGAATGGTCCACCCTGCCAGCTATTCCAAGGCTTACCGAGAGGCGCTCGCTCTCATGAACCTTTCCTTTCTCCACCCTAATGTCATGGATGGACGTTCAATACATCACAATGACGGTCCCCGTCACAGACCTTCGTTTTTCTCGGCGTTCATTTCGACCTGTCTCGTCATACCCTTCCCGGACAGGGTAGCGGCGTTACTTCACAAACTCCGGAACTTCCTTCAGTCGCCAACCTACACTCTACCAGAACCCAACTCCCTCATTGGTTATTTAGACTCTGTAGCGCTGCTTATTCCTTACGGCCGATAGATGGTCCGGCCCCTGCATCACTCCCGCATCGACGAATAGTCCACCCTGCCAGCGATTCCAAGGGTTACCGAGAGGTGCTCGCTCTCATGAACCTTTCCTTTCTTCACCCTAATGTCATGGATGGACGTTCAATACATCACAATGACGGTCCTCTACACAAGCCTCCTCGAGACATTCACCTCTTGTCCGATGCCTCCGTTCAAGGTTGGGGCGTTCATGTCGGCGACCGTATGGCATCCGGGACGTGTCCATCAAACACCACCAACCACATCAACATTCTGGAATTGCAAGCGGTCCTTCTTGGTCTTGAATATTTCCGGCGCCTTGTCAGCGGGAAAGTAGTACAAGTCCACATTGACAACACAACTGCGGCCGCCTATGTTCAGAAGGGAGGAGAGGGCACGAGGTCGTGGTTCCTCCGTCAAGTAACCTCCGACATCTTCAATCTGTTCACACGCCTAGGGATGACCCTACTGCCACTCCATATTTCGGACAACCGCAACATGATTGCGGACTCCCTGTCCCGCCACTCTCCTCCAGCGGGCGAGTGGGTCCTCAAAACATCCATCTGTACGGGTATCTTCCAACTATAGGGGCGACCGTTCCTCGACCTCTTTGCCACGAGGCGCAATGCTAGACTTCCACACTTCGTTAGTCCGGTTCCCGACAACCGTGCTTGGGCAGTGAATGCCCTGACCCTGGATTGGGGTCACCTCTTCAGTTACTTGATTTCGCCACCCAAGCTACTTCCTTTGGTCCTGCGCATGGTCGCCTTGTCTCTGGACTGGCCGTCGGCCGCCTGGTTTCCACTCCTACTCAACCTCATAGTCGACTCATCACCTTGTTGCCTCCCGGACGCACCGGACCTGTTGTCACAGCAGAAAGGACGGTGCGCTACCGCCGTCCCCGGTCGCTCCAGTTACACAATTGGCTGCTGTCATCCGATTACTCGAAGCAGCAGACATTCCTCCAGAACAGGCCTCTCGCATTGCCTCCAAAGCCGTCCGGTCGTCCACTAACAAGATCTGTGACATCCACTGGTGACGATGGCTTCATTGGTGTATCCCACGGCAGGTCAATCCTGTCAGTCCCTCTTAAGCATAATTTTTGCGCTTCCTGAACGATCTTTTTGACGAGGGCCTTTGTGGATCCACTATCCTTGTCTACCGCTTGGCCTGAAACACAGTCTTCTGTGCGGCCGGCTGTTCTGCTCTCCTGGATGATTTCCGCATCTCAGCTCTCGTCAGGTCCTTCGAGTTAGAACAGGCGACCGGCGAGACAACTGCACGTATAATCGCCACCGGGATAAAGACTGTCATCGTGGACGCCTATAAGCCACTCAATATAGAATGCGCCGACCAGGGCATCCGAGTTACCGCCCATGAACTTAGAGCTTTTTCACCTGGGCCTCACAGTAACGTCCCCATCACCGATATCATAGAGGCCGCTTCACGGAGAAGCCTGACTGTGTTCACATCTCATTACCTACGAGACATGTCGGCCAACGCGAATGGACTGTACCGCAGCGGTCCCTTCGTGGTCGCCAAGCGAGTACTTTATCCCCCTGAATCAACACGATCACCATCGACATGCTGCTCCGATCGTTTGTGAAGACTTGTGTTTCTGGGGGACGGGCGTGCTACCCGAGGAGGCTCCGTCAAGTGGTGCCCGCTGCCTTTGACGAGGTCTGTGGAATGCTAAAAATCAGGTAATGGATATTTAATCTACCGGCAACTTTATTCTACTTAAGCTCAAGTGGCACCTTAGCCCTGACTATTTCAGTGATACAAACCAGTTACACAACTGTGTACAGAACATCATGATAGCGAGTGAAATGGATCAGATCGTTGACAAACCAACCGGGAAGGACAATTGTCTGGATCTAATCTTGACCAACTTTCTGAACCACGAGGTAGAAACTGTTGAAGAGGTTAGCAACCACACAGTTGTTAAAGAGCGGTTTTCGTGTAATAAAAGCAAATCACCGCATTCAGAGCTATGATATCACACATGCTAATGTTAGTGGTATCAACGACGATCTTATATCAGCTACACCACTTTTAAAACTCACTGCATGCAAAGAACAGTTGAAGAAAACTGGCAATAGTTCAAGAATGCTCTTTTTAGTACAGTGGAAAACCATGTGCCGTGTAGTTCGTGTGTGCCCCATGATGATAAACCGTGGATGAACAAAGGAATCAAAGCCTCACTGCGACGTCTGACGAGAGCAAGCAAAACCCTTGACAAGACCCAACTTCAGTCATTAAGAAATTAGATTAACGAGTGCATCAGTAAAGCAAAGGCGAAATTTCATGATAGGCGTGGAGATAAAATTGTTACTGATCCAAAGTTTTTTTTGGGCGTTACACCAAATCAATGCGTGAGGCACCATCACTTGTACCTCCCTTAAAAGAAGGGAAACATTCTAGCAAGGATGCTTCCATATTATATTTCATATGGTTTGGCAGTTCTATGCTACGAGTTTGGGGCAGGAACAGTTCCAGTCGTTAGCGCTCGCTGCAAGCACGATCGGATCGAGCTCATCGGTGCATTAGCATTGAATTCAATGGGAATGATGTGATACGGTCTCGTTTCGAGACGTTGTTATGGCTACGTAAAGCAAATAAAATAATTTTAACAATGAAGAAAGATAATTTATGGTTCCTCTCATAACATAGTGAAGTGGGAAAATGTTTACCGCAGTAGAAGGATTTTAAAAACGATTTGAAAACAAGGTTCGCAATGCAACACATCATTTGCATTCTCACGTATAGGTTGCTAGGCAACGGCAACAACAAGTAATGGAGGCAAGCAAAAGCCAAAAGCCAAACAAATAAAATAATTGTGAAATATTGAATTAAACACGTTTAATTTTTTTTAATTAGTATAAATAAAGCAAAAATAAGACGAGTTTAGCCCCGCGTGTCTAAAATTAACCAAATAACTAACACGAAAAACTGTTGGACTACGCCAACTGTTAAATCGACAGTTGCCGTCTCGTGATTTCAGCAGTTCTATTACTTTCGACAATGAAATCATGGCGAGGCGAAACTGGTTACAGTTAAATTAATACGTGTCCCCCTGAAGCATATGTAAATCTTGGATTAACAAAAAACGTAGTTAATACATTGACAGTGTTTCTCAGATGCTTGCATGCATTTCAATGTTACCACTAGTTTGTGGACATACATAAAACTAACCGGTGCAAAGTGAGCCTCCAAATCAACGTCTTTTTTGTCAAATTCCGATCATTTCGTGAGATTTCTTTTATCCAGATGTTTAGCCTATAGTGTTGCACGAATCTTCTTCAAAGGAATTTGTTCTGTTGACAAACGTTTTTTCCTAGCAAGAAACAAGCAATCGGCGCAGCGTACTTTAGTTGCTGGTGGCGCCGTCGTGTGAGCAGAACTAGCACAGCCCCCGGCATTAACATTGCAAACAGTGCATATTGCCAAACCATGGTGGAATTAATCTTGATTCTAGTAACGGATCCTACTGACAAAACAAATTGCCTAAATGACCACTTCAAATCAGTGTTTGGTCCCTAAAAGTCTGAACACAAGTCAGATAACCGACCAGGTGGACTTAGATGGAAGACATTAACTTGGTACCCGAAGGGATTGCCAGCTACATTACTAAACTTCAGAGCTCTAAAGCATGCGGTCCTATATGATCACAGTGAAAATGCTTTAGCTAGCACCCAGACAAATTTCGAAGTTTTTGTGTGACATTTACAGTCAGTCTTTACTTGAGGACTGCCTTCTTTTGGACTGGCGCACTGCACTGTTGCGCCGATCTTTAAATCCGGTGATCGGGCCAATGTTGCCAACTATCGCCCTATAGCTCTTACTAGTGTGCCCTGCAAAATTATGGAACACATCATGTGCTAGAATCATAATTCACAATTTTAACCCGTAGCCGCCTAGGTACGAACGTACGCCTTCAACGAATAACATCGAAAAACTAAGTCCCGGTGCGAGCTCTGTAAGGGCCCGGGGACCCCGAGCAAAGCGGGCAAGCACAGCCCAGTGGTCAGCGTCGTCGACTCAAAACCAAGAGAATGCCGGTTCGAATCCGAGAACTGACCCAAGTACCACTTTAAAAAAATGATCTGAAAGTTTTTTCAGGTGGGTTATTGGTTGCAATCAAATATTTTCTCATCCCTCCGCTAACCCGTAGCCGCCTAGGTACGAACGTACGCCTTCAATGTATAACAGTGAAAAACTAAGTCCCGGCGCGAGCTTTGTGAGGGGGCTGCGGGGACCCCGAGCAAAGCGGGCAAGCACAGCCCACTAATACGGCTCTCAGTTAGATTTTAAGTTGGTCATTGTAAAACTTAAAGCGTCGTAACTGTCACGTGCTACATTTTCATCACAAACTGATCAACTGGCTTTGCTTTTCTCAGTTGGCTGTTGCTTTTGCCGCGCTTGGTATCAGTTTTGCAGGATAGACGGTTGTGTTTCTTGGCGTAACGAATATGTGTATCAGAAGATTTGCAGAGGTCCGATACCGATATGGCAAAAACGCCGATAAATACGGATTATACCGTTACCGATATCAATATCGACCTATCCCTAATGTTTGATATTCTTGTTAGACCGCACCTTACGTATGCTAGCGCAGCTTGGTGTCCTTACATTTCTGATTCTTAAACGGTTGAAAGGTGTTCAAAGGAGGGGCGCAAGGATGATTTTCAGGGCCTGGAAACTGACAACCTGTGTTAGAAACTTACTGAATGTGCTTGACTGGAAGACAATGGACGGGCAGCGAGTGGAATGGCGTCTGATCAGTGGCGTAACTAGGGTTTTGTACTGAGGGGGCAACACTAGGCATTTAGCCGAATGGTGTAGAGGGAGAACCGAAGCTGATGCATTTTTTGCTATTTTATGGCATTTTCTGGCCTTGTAAAGTGCCGTTGGAAACATTTTTATAAAACCAGCTTTGTTGACTGCATTATACGCATAAAAACATTTTGTAATGTAAATCCTTCAGTTTTTCATACTAGATACTTATTTTTTAAACACTGATACTTTGTTGGAAATTTTAAGCAAAATATGGAGTTGGTAATTTTTACTGTTTATCTTTACTGATTTTCGTATTTCTCTATTTGTTACCTGGTTACTTTAGTAATTTAAAGGAGAAACAGTAGAAGTATTAATTAGCTAAGATGAAAGTTGCTTCTTTGACCTCAAAATGCAGCCATCTGACGGTAAATAATTTTTCAGCTATGGAAAAAGTGACTTCGCCAATTTGACGAATAAGCTTTCAAAATCTCACAGAGGGGGCGAATCGCCCATCCACCCCCCCCCCTCCACACACACACACTAGTTATGCCACTGCGTCTGATAATCCTGTATAACTTTAAACAAGATGCACTAACACTGCATTAGTGTATTCGACGTGTCGTATGGTAGATTAAAAATAGCTGTAATTGACGTATGAAGTTAGAATGGCAGACATACCAACAGGACACTACTAAAAAATCTAAATGCATGGTGTACTAAAGAATATCTACTATTTTGCACATTATATTAAAAAAAATTGTCTCGTAACGTTTGCTACTACGATACGGCAAATGAGCCAGAATCTTGTGTGCGACGAGGCAATCACTGACCAGATAAGTTTTCATCCGGCGCTGATATTGGTTTTCTTACAAAAAAAAAACTGAAAGCTACGTTGTTTCACAGTTTCCCGTACCCGTTGTTCTTGTTCATCAGACTTTTACATTTTTATATCTTCGAACACCATATTTCATAAATTCAGCAGGTAGTATGGTGGGGGGGGGGGGGAGTAGGAGAAATCATATTGCGCTGAGGGTACGTGAGGTTGACTACTTCAAATTTATTTACACCTTTTAGGTGTATTAACAAAAGTTAAATATATTCACACGAAAATTGTGACAAAGTCCACATTGAATATGATACTGCAATTTCATGTCGCCAATTTTCGTTATGCTTCTTAATACAAAGTACTTGTAATATAAGTATATAATTGTCTTTATTATTATTATTTGTAATTTTAAATCTGTGGTTAAAACTAATGTCGAACCAATAAAACTTACGCGAGTCTTCTTGTTACGGATTTTAAAAAAATCTGAAAATCAGAGGTCATTATGAATATCCCGCCCTTCCCTCCCTCTGGCCAGTCCGCCACTGTGAAAACAGGACATCATTCGCTTTGCTCACTCGTTCAATAGGAAACAACACCACAAATACGCTTAATAAAATACTGTAATATATCGCACCCGAAAAGCAGCGAGGATGGCGCAGTAATTAACAGCAAAAGTCTTATACGAGCATCACATTTATTGTACCGTCCAGATTCAATCATAGAAATTCGGTCATCCAGATCACCGCAAAGGTAAGTGATGACTCACTTTATGTTGTTCTGCACCATAAGAGAGGAGCCATCTCGACGTACATGATAGCCTCTAACCGACCGCAATGTTGAAGAGCTGACTTGCCGAAATGCGCAGTTACATGCCGCAATTTTTCGTATGATCGCACACCTTTACGCTGAGGAAGCGCTGACGTCAGCCACTTATTGTGTACTATTTGACGACGGTTTTTCGCTCAGAGACTTTTTTAGAGGTTAGCGAACTATAACCGCCGTAACTAAATTAACTAGAGCATAATACCGTGTGTACTGGCGCGCTGCAAGTCACCCACCCGCATACTTGAATTTCGTCGGTCAGAATTGAACAAATGTCTATGGTTTTTGAGGTGATGTCGCTGACGTAAATTGGGTACCCCTGTTTTTTGGCCACAACCGCATTAATTCGACGTGTGACACGTCGAATTAAACAAGACGCACTAACACTGCATTAGTAATTCGACGTGTCGTATGGTAGAATAAAAAAATCTGTAATTGACGTATGAAGTTGGAACGGCAGACATACCAACAGGACACTACTAAAAAATCACTCGTTCAGTAGGAAACAACACCACAAATACGCATAATAAAATACTGTAATATATCGCACCGAAAAGCAGCGAGGATAGCGCAGTAATTAACAGCAAAAGTCAATGCGGGCACCGCATTCACTGTACCGTCCAGATTCAATCATAGAAATTCAGTGTACCATCCAGATCACCGCAAAGGTAAGTGACGACTTACTCTGTATTGTTCTGCGCGATAAGTGAACAGCCATCTCGACGTATACATATAGCCTCTAACCGACCGCAATGTTGAAGAGTTGACTTGCCGAAATGCGCAGTTACACGCCGCAATTGTTCGTATGATCGGCGTTGAGCGCACACCTTTACGTTGGTATAGAGCTGACGTCATCCACTGATCGTGTACTATTTTACGACGGTTTTTCGCTCAGAGACCATTTTAGAGGTTAGCGAACTAAAACCGTCCTAACTAAATTAACTAGAGCGTAATACCTTGTGTACTGGCGCACTTGCAAGTCACCCACCCTCATACTTGAATTTCGTCAAATCAGAATTGAAATGTGTCTGGTTTTTGAGGTGATGTCGCTGACGTAAATCGGCTACCCCCGTTTTTTGGGTACAACCGCATTAATTCGACGTGTGACACGTCGAATTAAAAAGGGGAAGCAATCTTGAACCTGCCTAACTACGTTGACAAACCTGACCACCTTGGATTCAGAGATCATCCTCGTAAAATGAAGCTGTTTCAGTGCAAGAGAAGTTACTTGTAGGACTCCTTCCCGTCTACCGTTCGTGCTTGGAACTGTTTTAGTGCTTCCACAGTCGGCAAAACAATTTACTGCAGCTCTGAGGGCTTCTCGTGATGCACTGTACGCTCCCACTCAAGTCTTAACTTAATTTATTTTGATCTTCCGTAACCTTGTACATTTTTTCCCTTGTTTTCGTTGTGGATTTTTGCCATAATACCTGTCACGGGTGGGGGAAAATCTTTTTACTTATACCAAGAGGGGAGGAGAATTTGTAGCTCTAAAAAGTCACTATTGAAACCTCCTAGATCCATTCCAATTAGTTCCATCAGAGATTTCAGAGGGCGCCACGTGTTTCATCTGGTATTTTTTGCTCATTTTTCAGCCCAACTCTAAAGTAAACTAAATTACAACTAAGCTAAACTAAATAATAATAATTAAATACAACTAGTTTCGTTTGGGTTAGTTTAATTTTAGGCTGAAAACTGAGTAGAAATTCCCACATAAAACTCGTGGCACCCTCTATAAACTCAGGCGGAACTGATAGGAATGAATCTAAGACGTTTCAGAATGAGTCTCCGTCACAAATTCTCCTCCCCAACCCTATAAATTCTTGCTTATACTTACTTATACTGATGGCCCCAAATGGATTTTCGTTCTCGCTTGTGTATGGATCTGGATCTTTGTTTCCTATACATCATTTCTAATTTATTCCCATATTATTTCTGCAACAAATGTAGCCTGGCTTTATTGGTCTTCAGTACTCAATATTTACTTGTTTGTTTTAGTCAGTAAACTAAGTAATACACATTAAACTCTTAGTCATTCAGTATTTCCCACGAAATACGTGCGTAAATCGACTAAATTCTCCTTACAGCCTATTTGCCCCGTAATTACTCCCATCCCATTGTATTCCTGCAAGTCAATAAACGAAAGATTTGTCAGGGTAGAGAGAGGGTTAGATGGATGGGTGACGGGAACCTAATCGGCCACAGTTGATGCGTTTAAATGATGCTTTCTTGGCTTGAGAGGTTTGCTGGTGGTGCATTAACACGATTAACCCCCCACCCCCTTCACCCTCGCATGCTCGCTCTTTGCCTTCGATTTGTCGAGTGGCTGCAATGAAGGATTTAACCCCTCCTTCCCACTCATTCGTGCACCCTCCCCCGCCCGCACACCCCCACGCCCATCATTTCACTAAAAGGGTTTGCAATTGATTTCGCGTTGGCTTTGCTCTGTTGGTTTGTTTCCTACGACATAATCAAGATCCCTCTCCCCCCTCCCCCTCATTATTTTAGACGTTCCCACATTCGTGATTCATGTCGTTTGCAATAATGGTTGCTTCCATGTCGAAATCAAGCGTGAAAGTTTACATTATTTGTGTTAGCTTTTGAGTGGGGCTTTTGATTGT